>CM075863.1:49827991-49905121 GCA_038021265.1 Cyprinella venusta | reverse complement strand
TATGACATTTGTGTAGGCCTATTAAGTGCAATTTGATTACCATATGGAGTTTTAATAAAGTTGAATTGATGTAACCTTCCTTCATTGGGGCGGCATTCATTGGGGCGGCAGTGGCTCAGTGGTTCATGTGGGTTGTCTACAAACCGAAAGGTTGCTGGTTCAATCCTTGGTTCCACCTGACCAAGTGTCGAGGTGTGAGCACCATGGACCATGAGCAAGACACCTAACCCCAGCTGCTCCTGACGAGCTGGATGGCGCCTTGCATGGCTGCCGTTGGTGTATGAATGTGTGTGTGAGTGGGTGAATGTGAGGCAAGTTGTAAAGCGCTTTGGTGGCCATTGGGTCTATGGAAGTGCTATATAAATGCAGTCCATTTCTCTAATTTTTACTCTACTACGTGCACACTTGCTGGTGTTTTGTTTCTAATTTACTGTTAGGCTCATTAAATAATACTAAGGATAAACAATATTTAAAAAGAATATAAATATATATATATAATTAAAATAAATATAAAATTAAATAAAAAAATAACCCCAAAATATAACAATGCTATATGGGGATATCTATAGCATATAAATTAATATACTATGTAAATTACGTGATCCACGTAAATGGCCGGCCCTCTGTCAAATTTTGAAACCCAGTGTGGCCCTTGAGCCAAAAAGTTTGCCCACCCCTGGTCTAGAGCCTCCATTTTTGCGCGCTGGTCGAAGTCTCGTGGCCCTCTGTCAGAATCCAGAGTTTCAAGAAGATCGGAGGGGGTCAAAATTTCGGCCAAAAACGACAGTGTTACCCCTTATGTTTTTTTTTCAGGTCAAAACTTTGACATCCGATATCTCGGCTCTGGAAGGGTCTAGAGCCTCAATTTTTGCGCGCTGGTCGAAGTCTCGTGGCCCTCTGCCAGAATCCAGAGTTTCAAGAAGATCGGAGGGGGTCAAAATTTTGGCCAAAAACGACAGTGTTACCCCTTATGTTTTTTTTTCAGGTCAAAACTTTGACATCCGATATCTCGGCTCTGGAAGGGTCTAGAGCCTCCATTTTTGCGCGCTGGTCGAAGTCTCGTGGCCCTCTGTCAGAATCCAGAGTTTCAAGAAGATCGGAGGGGGTCAAAATTTCGGCCAAAAACGACAGTGTTACCCCTTATGTTTTTTTTTCAGGTCAAAACTTTGACATCCGATATCTCGGCTCTGGAAGGGTCTAGAGCCTCCATTTTTGCGCGCTGGTCGAAGTCTCGTGGCCCTCTGTCAGAATCCAGAGTTTCAAGAAGATCGGAGGGGGTCAAAATTTCGGCCAAAAACGACAGTGTTACCCCTTATGTTTATTTTTCAGGTCAAAACTTTGACATCCGATATCTCGGCTCTGGAAGGGTCTAGAGCCTCCATTTTTGCGCGCTGGTCGAAGTCTCGTGGCCCTCTGTCAGAATCCAGAGTTTCAAGAAGATCGGAGGGGGTCAAAAATTTAGGCCAAAAACGACAGTGTTACCCCTTATGTTTTTTTTTTTCAGGTCAAAACTTTGACATCCGATATCTCGGCTCTGGAAGGGTCTAGAGCCTCCATTTTTGCGCGCTGGTCGAAGTCTCGTGGGCCTCTGTCAGAATCCAGAGTTTCAAGAAGATCGGAGGGGGTCAAAATTTCAGCCAAAAACGACAGTGTTACCCCTTATGTTTTTTTTTTCAGGTCAAAACTTTGACATCCGATATCTCGGCTCTGGAAGGGTCTAGAGCCTCCATTTTTGCGCGCTGGTCGAAGTCTCGTGGCCCTCTGTCAGAATCCAGAGTTTCAAGAAGATCGGAGGGGGTCAAAATTTCGGCCAAAAACGACAGTGTTACCCCTTATGTTTTTTTTTTCAGGTCAAAACTTTGACATCCGATATCTCGGCTCTGGAAGGGTCTAGAGCCTCCATTTTTGCGCGCTGGTCGAAGTCTCGTGGCCCTCTGTCAGAATCCAGAGTTTCAAGAAGATCGGAGGGGGTCAAAATTTCGGCCAAAAACGACAGTGTTACCCTTATGTTTTTTTTTCAGGTCAAAACTTTGACATCCGATATCTCGGCTCTGGAAGGGTCTAGAGCCTCCATTTTTGCGCACTGGTCGAAGTCTCGTGGGCCTCTGTCAGAATCCAGAGTTTCAAGAAGATCGGAGGGGGTCAAAATTTCGGCAAAAACGACAGTGTTACCCCTTATGTTTTTTTTTCTGGTCAAAACTTTGACATCCGATATCTCGGCTCTGGAAGGGTCTAGAGCCTCCATTTTTGCGCGCTGGTCGAAGTCTCGTGGCCCTCTGTCAGAATCCAGAGTTTCAAGAAGATCGGAGGGGGTCAAAATTTCGGCCAAAAACGACAGTGTTACCCCTTATGTTTTTTTTCAGGTCAAAACTTTGACATCCGATATCTCGGCTCTGGAAGGGTCTAGAGCCTCCATTTTTGCGCGCTGGTCGAAGTCTCGTGGCCCTCTGTCAGAATCCAGAGTTTCAAGAAGATCGGAGGGGGTCAAAATTTAGGCCAAAAACGACAGCGTTACCCCTTATGTTTTTTTTTTTCAGGTCAAAACTTTGACATCCGATATCTCGGCTCTGGAAGGGTCTAGAGCCTCCATTTTTGCGCGCTGGTCGAAGTCTCGTGGGCCTCTGTCAGAATCCAGAGTTTCAAGAAGATCGGAGGGGGTCAAAATTTCAGCCAAAAACGACAGTGTTACCCCTTATGTTTTTTTTTTCAGGTCAAAACTTTGACATCCGATATCTCGGCTCTGGAAGGGTCTAGAGCCTCCATTTTTGCGCGCTGGTCGAAGTCTCGTGGCCCTCTGTCAGAATCCAGAGTTTCAAGAAGATCGGAGGGGGTCAAAATTTCGGCCAAAAACGACAGTGTTACCCCTTATGTTTTTTTTTTCAGGTCAAAACTTTGACATCCGATATCTCGGCTCTGGAAGGGTCTAGAGCCTCCATTTTTGCGCGCTGGTCGAAGTCTCGTGGCCCTCTGTCAGAATCCAGAGTTTCAAGAAGATCGGAGGGGGTCAAAATTTCGGCCAAAACGACAGTGTTACCCCTTATGTTTTTTTTTCAGGTCAAAACTTTGACATCCGATATCTCGGCTCTGGAAGGGTCTAGAGCCTCCATTTTTGCGCACTGGTCGAAGTCTCGTGGGCCTCTGTCAGAATCCAGAGTTTCAAGAAGATCGGAGGGGGTCAAAATTTCGGCCAAAAACGACAGTGTTACCCCTTATGTTTTTTTTCTGGTCAAAACTTTGACATCCGATATCTCGGCTCTGGAAGGGTCTAGAGCCTCCATTTTTGCGCGCTGGTCGAAGTCTCGTGGCCCTCTGTCAGAATCCAGAGTTTCAAGAAGATCGGAGGGGGTCAAAATTTCGGCCAAAAACGACAGTGTTACCCCTTATGTTTTTTTTCAGGTCAAAACTTTGACATCCGATATCTCGGCTCTGGAAGGGTCTAGAGCCTCCATTTTTGCGCGCTGGTCGAAGTCTCGTGGCCCTCTGTCAGAATCCAGAGTTTCAAGAAGATCGGAGGGGGGTCAAAATTTCGGCCAAAAACGACAGTGTTACCCCTTATGTTTTTTTTCAGGTCAAAACTTTGACATCCGATATCTCGGCTCTGGAACGGTCTAGAGCCTCCATTTTTGCGCGCTGGTCGAAGTCTCGTGGCCCTCTGTCAGAATCCAGAGTTTCAAGAAGATGGGAGAGGGTCAAAATTTCGGCCAAAAACGACAGTGTTACCCCTTATGTTTTTTTTTCGGGTCAAAACTTTGACATCCGATATCTCGGCTCTGGAAGGGTCTAGAGCCTCCATTTTTGCGCGCTGGTTGAAGTCTCGTGGCCCTCTGTCAGAATCCAGAGTTTCAAGAAGATCGGAGGGGGTCAAAATTTCTGCCAAAAACGACAGTGTTACCCCTTATGTTTTTTTTTTTTCAGGTCAAAACTTTGACATCCGATATCTCGGCTCTGGAAGGGTCTAGAGCCTCCATTTTTGCGCGCTGGTCGAAGTCTTGTGGCCCTCTGTCAGAATCCAGAGTTTCAAGAAGATCGGAGGGGGTCAAAATTTCGGCCAAAAATGACAGTGTTACCCCTTATGTTTTTTTTCAGGTCAAAACTTTGACATCCGATATCTCGGCTCTGGAAGAGTCTAGAGCCTCCATTTTTGCGCGCTGGTCGAAGTCTCGTGGCCCTCTGTCAGAATCCAGAGTTTCAAGAAGATCGGAGGGGGTCAAAATTTCGGCCAAAAACGACAGTGTTACCCCTTATGTTTTTTTTCAGGTCAAACTTTGACATCCGATATCTCGGCTCTGGAACGGTCTAGAGCCTCCATTTTTGCGCGCTGGTCGAAGTCTCGTGGCCCTCTGTCAGAATCCAGAGTTTCAAGAAGATCGGAGAGGGTCAAAATTTCGGCCAAAAACGACTGTGTTACCCCTTATGTTTTTTTTTTTTGGGTCAAAACTTTGACATCCGATATCTCGGCTCTGGAAGGGTCTAGAGCCTCCATTTTTGCGCGCTGGTCGAAGTCTCGTGGCCCTCTGTCAGAATCCAGAGTTTCAAGAAGATCGGAGGGGGTCAAAATTTCGGCCAAAAACGACAGTGTTACCCCTTATGTTTTTTTTTTTCGGGTCAAAACTTTGACATCCGATATCTCGGCTCTGGAAGGGTCTAGAGCCTCCATTTTTGCGCGCTGGTCGAAGTCTCGTGGCCCTCTGTCAGAATCCAGAGTTTGAGGAAGATCAGAGGGGGTAAAAATTTCGGCCAAAAAAAAAAAATGACAATGTTACCCCTTATTTTTTTTTTTCTGGTCAAAATTTTGACCTTTGATATCTCGGCTCTGGAAGGGTCTAGAGCCTCCATTTTTGCGTGCTGGTCGAAGTCTCGTGGCCCTCTGTCAGAATCCAGAGTTTCAAGAAGATCGGAGGGGGTCAAAATTTCGGCCAAAAACGACAGTGTTACCCCTTATGTTTTTTTTCAGGTCAAAACTTTGACTTCCGATATCTCGGCTCTGGAAGGGTCTAGAGCCTCCATTTTTGCGCGCTGGTCGAAGTCTCGTGGCCCTCTGTCAGAATCCAGAGTTTCAAGAAGATCGGAGGGGGTCAAAATTTCGGCCAAAAACGACAGTGTTACCCCTTATGTTTTTTTTTTTTCAGGTCAAAACTTTGACATCCGATATCTCGGCTCTGGAAGGGTCTATAGCCTCCATTTTTGCGCGCTGGTCGAAGTCTCGTGGCCCTCTGTCAGAATCCAGAGTTTCAAGAAGATTGGAGGGGGTCAAAATTTCGGCCAAAAACGACAGTGTTACCCCTTATGTTTTTTTTCGGGTCAAAACTTTGACATCCGATATCTCGGCTCTGGAAGGGTCTAGAGCCTCCATTTTTGCGCGCTGGTCGAAGTCTCGTGGCCCTCTGTCAGAATCCAGAGTTTCAAGAAGATCGGAGGGGGTCAAAATTTCGGCCAAAAACGACAGTGTTACCCCTTATGTTTTTTTTTCAGGTCAAAACTTTGACATCCGATATCTCGGCTCTGGAAGGGTCTAGAGCCTCCATTTTTGCGCGCTGGTCGAAGTCTCGTGGCCCTCTGTCAGAATCCAGAGTTTCAAGAAGATCGGAGGGGGTCAAAATTTCGGCCAAAAACGACAGTGTTACCCCTTATGTTTTTTTTTCAGGTCAAAACTTTGACATCCGATATCTCGGCTCTGGAAGGGTCTAGAGCCTCCATTTTTGCGTGCTGGTCGAAGTCTTGTGGCCCTCTGTCAGAATCCAGAGTTTCAAGAAGATCGGAGGGGGTCAAAATTTCGGCCAAAAATGACAGTGTTACCCCTTATGTTTTTTTTTTCAGGTCAAAACTTTGACATCCGATATCTCGGCTCTGGAAGGGTCTAGAGCCTCCATTTTTGCGCGTTGGTCGAAGTCTCGTGGCCCTCTGTCAGAATCCAGAGTTTCAAGAAGATCGGAGGGGGTCAAAATTTCGGCCAAAAACGACAGTGTTACCCCTTATGTTTTTTTTTCAGGTCAAAACTTTGACATCCGATATCTCGGCTCTGGAACGGTCTAGAGCCTCCATTTTTGCGCACTGGTCGAAGTCTCGTGGCCCTCTGTCAGAATCCAGAGTTTCAAGAAGATCGGAGAGGGTAAAAATTTCGGCCAAAAACGACAGTGTTACCCCTTATGTTTTTTTTTCGGGTCAAAACTTTGACATCCGATATCTCGGCTCTGGAAGGGTCTAGAGCCTCCATTTTTGCGCGCTGGTCGAAGTCTCGTGGCCCTCTGTCAGAATCCAGAGTTTCAAGAAGATCGGAGGGGGTCAAAATTTCGGCCAAAAACGACAGTGTTACCCCTTATGTTTTTTTTTTCAGGTCAAAACTTTGACATCCGATATCTCGGCTCTGGAAGGGTCTAGAGCCTCCATTTTTGCGCGCTGGTCGAAGTCTCGTGGCCCTCTGTCAGAATCCAGAGTTTCAAGAAGATCGGAGGGGGTCAAAATTTCGGCCAAAAACGACAGTGTTACCCCTTATGTTTTTTTTCAGGTCAAAACTTTGACATCCGATATCTCGGCTCTGGAAGGGTCTAGAGCCTCCATTTTTGCGCGCTGGTCGAAGTCTCGTGGCCCTCTGTCAGAATCCAGAGTTTCAAGAAGATCGGAGGGGGTCAAAATTTCGGCCAAAAATGACAGTGTTACCCCTTATGTTTTTTTTTCAGGTCAAAACTTTGACATCCCATATCTCGGCTCTGGAAGGGTCTAGAGCCTCCATTTTTGCGCGCTGGTCGAAGTCTTGTGGCCCTCTGTCAGAATCCAGAGTTTCAAGAAGATCGGAGGGGGTCAAAATTTCGGCCAAAAACGACAGTGTTACCCCTTATGTTTTTTTTTCAGGTCAAAACTTTGACATCCGATATATCGGCTCTGGAAGGGTCTAGAGCCTCCATTTTTGCGCGCTGGTCGAAGTCTCGTGGCCCTCTGTCAGAATCCAGAGTTTCAAGAAGATCGGAGGGGGTCAAAATTTCGGCCAAAACGACAGTGTTACCCCTTATGTTTTTTTTTCAGGTCAAAATTTTGACATCCGATATCTCGGCTCTGGAACGGTCTAGAGCCTCCATTTTTGCGCGCTGGTCGAAGTCTCGTGGCCCTCTGTCAGAATCCAGAGTTTCAAGAAGATCGGAGAGGGTCAAAATTTCGGCCAAAAACGACAGTGTTACCCCTTATGTTTTTTTTTCGGGTCAAAACTTTGACATCCGATATCTCGGCTCTGGAAGGGTCTAGAGCCTCCATTTTTGCGCGCTGGTCGAAGTCTCGTGGCCCTCTGTCAGAATCCAGAGTTTCAAGAAGATCGGAGGGGGTCAAAATTTCGGCCAAAAACGACAGTGTTACCCCTTATGTTTTTTTTTCAGGTCAAAACTTTGACATCCGATATCTCGGCTCTGGAAGGGTCTAGAGCCTCCATTTTTGCGCGCTTGTCGAAGTCTCGTGGCCCTCTGTCAGAATCCAGAGTTTCAAGAAGATCGGAGGGGGTCAAAATTTCGGCCAAAAACGACAGTGTTACCCCTTATGTTTTTTTTCAGGTCAAAACTTTGACATCCGATATCTCGGCTCTGGAAGGGTCTAGAGCCTCCATTTTTGCGCGCTGGTCGAAGTCTCGTGGGCCTCTGTCAGAATCCAGAGTTTCAAGAAGATTGGAGGGGGTCAAAATTTCGGCCAAAAACGACAGTGTTACCCCTTATGTTTTTTTTTTTTTCAGGTCAAAACTTTGACATCCGATATCTCGGCTCTGGAAGGGTCTAGAGCCTCCATTTTTGCGCGCTGGTCGAAGTCTCGTGGCCCTCTGTCAGAATCCAGAGTTTCAAGAAGATCGGAGGGGGTCAAAATTTTGGCCAAAAACGACAGTGTTACCCCTTATGTTTTTTTTTTCAGGTCAAAACTTTGACATCCGATATCTCGGCTCTGGAAGGGTCTAGAGCCTCCATTTTTGCGTGCTGGTCGAAGTCTCGTGGCCCTCTGTCAGAATCCAGAGTTTCAAGAAGATCGGAGGGGGTCAAAATTTCGGCCAAAAACGACAGTGTTACCCCTTATGTTTTTTTTTCAGGTCAAAACTTTGACATCCGATATCTCGGCTCTGGAAGGGTCTAGAGCCTCCATTTTTGCGCGCTGGTCGAAGTCTCGTGGCCCTCTGTCAGAATCCAGAGTTTCAAGAAGATCGGAGGGGGTCAAAATTTCAGCCAAAAACGACAGTGTTACCCCTTATGTTTTTTTTTTCAGGTCAAAACTTTGACATCCGATATCTCGGCTCTGGAAGGGTCTAGAGCCTCCATTTTTGCGCGCTGGTCGAAGTCTCGTGGCCCTCTGTCAGAATCCAGAGTTTCAAGAAGATCGGAGGGGGTCAAAATTTCGGCCAAAAACGACAGTGTTACCCCTTATGTTTTTTCTTTCAGGTCAAAACTTTGACATCCGATATCTCGGCTCTGGAAGGGTCTAGAGCCTCCATTTTTGCGCGCTGGTCGAAGTCTCGTGGCCCTCTGTCAGAATCCAGAGTTTCAAGAAGATCGGAGGGGGTCAACATTTCGGCCAAAAATGACAGTGTTACCCCTTATGTTTTTTTTTTTCAGGTCAAAACTTTGACATCCGATATCGCGGCTCTGGAAGGGTCTAGAGCCTCCATTTTTGCGCGCTGGTCGAAGTCTCGTGGCCCTCTGTCAGAATCCAGAGTTTCAAGAAGATCGGAGGGGGTCAAAATTTCGGCCAAAAACGACAGTGTTACCCCTTATGTTTTTTTTTCAGGTCAAAACTTTGACATCCGATATCTCGGCTCTGGAAGGGTCTAGAGCCTCCATTTTTGCGCGCTGGTCGAAGTCTTGTGGCCCTCTGTCAGAATCCAGAGTTTCAAGAAGATCGGAGGGGGTCAAAATTTCGGCCAAAAACGACAGTGTTACCCCTTATGTTTTTTTTCAGGTCAAAACTTTGACATCCGATATCTCGGCTCTGGAAGGGTCTAGAGCCTCCATTTTTGCGCGCTGGTCGAAGTCTCGTGGCCCTCTGTCAGAATCCAGAGTTTCAAGAAGATCGGAGGGGGTCAAAATTTCGTCCAAAAACGACAGTGTTACCCCTTATGTTTTTTTTTCAGGTCAAAACTTTGACATCCGATATCTCGGCTCTGGAAGGGTCTAGAGCCTCCATTTTTGCGCGCTGGTCGAAGTCTCGTGGCCCTCTGTCAGAATCCAGAGTTTCAAGAAGATCGGAGGGGGTCAAAATTTCGGCCAAAAATGACAGTGTTACCCCTTATGTTTTTTTTTTCAGGTCAAAACTTTGACATCCGATATCTCGGCTCTGGAAGGGTCTAGAGCCTCCATTTTTGCGCGCTGGTCGAAGTCTTGTGGCCCTCTGTCAGAATCCAGAGTTTCAAGAAGATCGGAGGGGGTCAAAATTTCGGCCAAAAACGACAGTGTTACCCCTTATGTTTTTTTTTTCAGGTCAAAACTTTGACATCCGATATCTCGGCTCTGGAAGGGTCTAGAGCCTCCATTTTTGCGCGCTGGTCGAAGTCTCGTGGCCCTCTGTCAGAATCCAGAGTTTCAAGAAGATCGGAGGGGGTCAAAATTTCGGCCAAAAACGACAGTGTTACCCCTTATGTTTTTTTTTTCAGGTCAAAACTTTGACATCCGATATCTCGGCTCTGGAACGGTCTAGAGCCTCCATTTTTGCGCGCTGGTCGAAGTCTCGTGGCCCTCTGTCAGAATCCAGAGTTTCAAGAAGATCGGAGAGGGTCAAAATTTCGGCCAAAAACGACAGTGTTACCCCTTATGTTTTTTTTTTCGGGTCAAAACTTTGACATCCGATATCTCGGCTCTGGAAGGGTCTAGAGCCTCCATTTTTGCGCGCTGGTCGAAGTCTCATGGCCCTCTGTCAGAATCCAGAGTTTCAAGAAGATCGGAGGGGGTCAACATTTCGGCCAAAAACGACAGTGTTACCCCTTATGTTTTTTTTTTCGGGTCAAAACTTTGACATCCGATATCTCGGCTCTGGAAGGGTCTAGAGCCTCCATTTTTGCGCGCTGGTCGAAGTCTCGTGGCCCTCTGTCAGAATCCAGAGTTTCAAGAAGATCGGAGAGGGTCAAAATTTCGGCCAAAAACGACAGTGTTACCCCTTATGTTTTTTTTTTTCATGTCAAAACTTTGACATCCGATATCTCGGCTCTGGAAGGGTCTAGAGCCTCCATTTTTGTGCGCTGGTCGAAGTCTCGTGGCCCTCTGCCAGAATCCAGAGTTTCAAGAAGATCGGAGGGGGTCAAAATTTTGGCCAAAAACGACAGTGTTACCCCTTGTGTTTTTTTTTCAGGTCAAAACTTTGACATCCGATATCTCGGCTCTGGAAGGGTCTAGAGCCTCCATTTTTGCACGCTGGTCGAAGTCTCGTGGCCCTCTGTCAGAATCCAGAGTTTCAAGAAGATCGGAGGGGGTCAAAATTTCGGCCAAAAACGACAGTGTTACCCCTTATGTTTTTTTTTTTCAGGTCAAAACTTTGACATCCGATATCTCGGCTCTGGAAGGGTCTAGAGCCTCCATTTTTGCGCGCTGGTCGAAGTCTCGTGGCCCTCTGTCAGAGTCCAGAGTTTCAAGAAGATCGGAGGGGGTCAAAATTTCGGCCAAAAACTACAGTGTTACCCCTTATGTTTTTTTTTCAGGTCAAAACTTTGACATCCGATATCTCGGCTCTGGAAGGGTCTAGAGCCTCCATTTTTGCGCGCTGGTCGAAGTCTCGTGGCCCTCTGTCAGAATCCAGAGTTTCAAGAAGATCGGAGAGGGTCAAAATTTCGGCCAAAAACGACAGTGTTACCCCTTATGTTTTTTTTTTTCAGGTCAAAACTTTGACATCCGATATCTCGGCTCTGGAAGGGTCTAGAGCAGGGGTGGGCAAACTACGGCCCGCGGGCCACATGCGGCCCGTTAGGCTGTTTAATCCGGCCCGTCGAGTATTTAAAATATTGTCATAGAGATTGCATTTGCATGGGGAGCGTTGTGCAGCGCGGTCTGTGGCTGGAGAGCGAGGGGGGAGCCGAGCGGTAGGCGGGCCGTGCTGACAGAGTGTGGAGAGAGAGAGACTGGGAGCTCGTGCACGCGCTGTCGAGAGAGAGAAAACGCTGGGCTGCAAGCTGTTTCAGTGGAAAGAGTGTTGCTGCATTTGTGACCTAAGAAGCTGAATCCAGCAGGAAGAGTACTGTTTTATATGTGATTTGTTTTTGAAATATTCTGAATTAATTGTGTGAGCGCGAGCAAGCGCTGTGGTGAGAGAAAGTAACTCAATAAAGTGCATGAGCTTCAGTATTCGCCGACCCTGTGTCTCCTTCCATCACCCATTCACCGAACCAACATCCCTGTCACACATTCATTTTGCCTTTTTCCTGCAATACTTGAATAAAGCAGCTCATTCATTCAGAGCTGTTGTGGCTGTGCTGCGGTGTGTCACGTGACAAGCAAAGACGCGTCACCATGGAAACCATACAGTGAAAAAATAACGGTTGCATTGCAAAGCTCACACACCCTGGTCCAATTCGCCCAGCTCCGAGCGGGTCTCGAACCCGGGTCTCTGGCATGAGAGTCAGGCGCGCTAACAAGGAGGCTAAAGACTGCAGCCTCTAGCGTCTGTCGCTAGAGCGCCTATTGAGATCGGGGAGTGAGGTTTACTCGCACAGCAACTACTAGCTGGCCTCCGTTACACTCACGCCGCAGAGTCAGACCGTTTTTTGTAATTTGTCATATGCAATTTATAACTAATATCCCAGGAACCAGAACGTTTGCACGATTGAATCATTGACATTTCAGCACTCCTTCAGACAGCGACTTAAGCACAACAAGGCTCCTTGTTGGACGTTAATGTTTTTTCCTTTTTTGGAAACTCACAGAGAAAAAAATGTTAGTAACCACTTGTACACCTGATTAGTTTTCATTTGATTTTTAGTTTTTCTTTTGATATTTAGTTTCTTTTCTCCTCTGTATTTGTCTCTTGGACTGCTTCCGGTTACCTTTATCGCCCGCCTCGCTACGCTCCCGTCTCTGCCGTTTGTTCAATAAATGTTCTTATCTGCTTTTGATTTTTACATTTTATCATACTTAAAATAAATTGGTACATTTTTTATTTTTATTTTATTTTTTTCACAAATGTATGACATTTGTGTAGGCCTATTAAGTGCAATTTGATTACCATATGGAGTTTTAATAAAGTTGAATTGATGTAACCTTCCTTCATTGGGGCGGCATTCATTGGGGCGGCAGTGGCTCAGTGGTTCATGTGGGTTGTCTACAAACCGAAAGGTTGCTGGTTCAATCCTTGGTTCCACCTGACCAAGTGTCGAGGTGTGAGCACCATGGACCATGAGCAAGACACCTAACCCCAGCTGCTCCTGACGAGCTGGATGGCGCCTTGCATGGCTGCCGTTGGTGTATGAATGTGTGTGTGAGTGGGTGAATGTGAGGCAAGTTGTAAAGCGCTTTGGTGGCCATTGGGTCTATGGAAGTGCTATATAAATGCAGTCCATTTCTCTAATTTTTACTCTACTACGTGCACACTTGCTGGTGTTTTGTTTCTAATTTACTGTTAGGCTCATTAAATAATACTAAGGATAAACAATATTTAAAAAGAATATAAATATATATATATAATTAAAATAAATATAAAATTAAATAAAAAAATAACCCCAAAATATAACAATGCTATATGGGGATATCTATAGCATATAAATTAATATACTATGTAAATTACGTGATCCACGTAAATGGCCGGCCCTCTGTCAAATTTTGAAACCCAGTGTGGCCCTTGAGCCAAAAAGTTTGCCCACCCCTGGTCTAGAGCCTCCATTTTTGCGCGCTGGTCGAAGTCTCGTGGCCCTCTGTCAGAATCCAGAGTTTCAAGAAGATCGGAGGGGGTCAAAATTTTGGCCAAAAACGACAGTGTTACCCCTTATGTTTTTTTTTTCAGGTCAAAACTTTGACATCCGATATCTCGGCTCTGGAAGGGTCTAGAGCCTCCATTTTTGCGTGCTGGTCGAAGTCTCGTGGCCCTCTGTCAGAATCCAGAGTTTCAAGAAGATCGGAGGGGGTCAAAATTTCGGCCAAAAACGACAGTGTTACCCCTTATGTTTTTTTTTCAGGTCAAAACTTTGACATCCGATATCTCGGCTCTGGAAGGGTCTAGAGCCTCCATTTTTGCGCGCTGGTCGAAGTCTCGTGGCCCTCTGTCAGAATCCAGAGTTTCAAGAAGATCGGAGGGGGTCAAAATTTCAGCCAAAAACGACAGTGTTACCCCTTATGTTTTTTTTTTCAGGTCAAAACTTTGACATCCGATATCTCGGCTCTGGAAGGGTCTAGAGCCTCCATTTTTGCGCGCTGGTCGAAGTCTCGTGGCCCTCTGTCAGAATCCAGAGTTTCAAGAAGATCGGAGGGGGTCAAAATTTCGGCCAAAAACGACAGTGTTACCCCTTATGTTTTTTCTTTCAGGTCAAAACTTTGACATCCGATATCTCGGCTCTGGAAGGGTCTAGAGCCTCCATTTTTGCGCGCTGGTCGAAGTCTCGTGGCCCTCTGTCAGAATCCAGAGTTTCAAGAAGATCGGAGGGGGTCAACATTTCGGCCAAAAATGACAGTGTTACCCCTTATGTTTTTTTTTTTCAGGTCAAAACTTTGACATCCGATATCGCGGCTCTGGAAGGGTCTAGAGCCTCCATTTTTGCGCGCTGGTCGAAGTCTCGTGGCCCTCTGTCAGAATCCAGAGTTTCAAGAAGATCGGAGGGGGTCAAAATTTCGGCCAAAAACGACAGTGTTACCCCTTATGTTTTTTTTTCAGGTCAAAACTTTGACATCTGATATCTCGGCTCTGGAAGGGTCTAGAGCCTCCATTTTTGCGCGCTGGTCGAAGTCTTGTGGCCCTCTGTCAGAATCCAGAGTTTCAAGAAGATCGGAGGGGGTCAAAATTTCGGCCAAAAACGACAGTGTTACCCCTTATGTTTTTTTTCAGGTCAAAACTTTGACATCCGATATCTCGGCTCTGGAAGGGTCTAGAGCCTCCATTTTTGCGCGCTGGTCGAAGTCTCGTGGCCCTCTGTCAGAATCCAGAGTTTCAAGAAGATCGGAGGGGGTCAAAATTTCGTCCAAAAACGACAGTGTTACCCCTTATGTTTTTTTTTCAGGTCAAAACTTTGACATCCGATATCTCGGCTCTGGAAGGGTCTAGAGCCTCCATTTTTGCGCGCTGGTCGAAGTCTCGTGGCCCTCTGTCAGAATCCAGAGTTTCAAGAAGATCGGAGGGGGTCAAAATTTCGGCCAAAAATGACAGTGTTACCCCTTATGTTTTTTTTTTCAGGTCAAAACTTTGACATCCGATATCTCGGCTCTGGAAGGGTCTAGAGCCTCCATTTTTGCGCGCTGGTCGAAGTCTTGTGGCCCTCTGTCAGAATCCAGAGTTTCAAGAAGATCGGAGGGGGTCAAAATTTCGGCCAAAAACGACAGTGTTACCCCTTATGTTTTTTTTTTCAGGTCAAAACTTTGACATCCGATATCTCGGCTCTGGAAGGGTCTAGAGCCTCCATTTTTGCGCGCTGGTCGAAGTCTCGTGGCCCTCTGTCAGAATCCAGAGTTTCAAGAAGATCGGAGGGGGTCAAAATTTCGGCCAAAAACGACAGTGTTACCCCTTATGTTTTTTTTTTCAGGTCAAAACTTTGACATCCGATATCTCGGCTCTGGAACGGTCTAGAGCCTCCATTTTTGCGCGCTGGTCGAAGTCTCGTGGCCCTCTGTCAGAATCCAGAGTTTCAAGAAGATCGGAGAGGGTCAAAATTTCGGCCAAAAACGACAGTGTTACCCCTTATGTTTTTTTTTTCGGGTCAAAACTTTGACATCCGATATCTCGGCTCTGGAAGGGTCTAGAGCCTCCATTTTTGCGCGCTGGTCGAAGTCTCATGGCCCTCTGTCAGAATCCAGAGTTTCAAGAAGATCGGAGGGGGTCAACATTTCGGCCAAAAACGACAGTGTTACCCCTTATGTTTTTTTTTTCGGGTCAAAACTTTGACATCCGATATCTCGGCTCTGGAAGGGTCTAGAGCCTCCATTTTTGCGCGCTGGTCGAAGTCTCGTGGCCCTCTGTCAGAATCCAGAGTTTCAAGAAGATCGGAGAGGGTCAAAATTTCGGCCAAAAACGACAGTGTTACCCCTTATGTTTTTTTTTTTCATGTCAAAACTTTGACATCCGATATCTCGGCTCTGGAAGGGTCTAGAGCCTCCATTTTTGCGCGCTGGTCGAAGTCGCGTGGCCCTCTGCCAGAATCCAGAGTTTCAAGAAGATCGGAGGGGGTCAAAATTTTGGCCAAAAACGACAGTGTTACCCCTTGTGTTTTTTTTTCAGGTCAAAACTTTGACATCCGATATCTCGGCTCTGGAAGGGTCTAGAGCCTCCATTTTTGCACGCTGGTCGAAGTCTCGTGGCCCTCTGTCAGAATCCAGAGTTTCAAGAAGATCGGAGGGGGTCAAAATTTCGGCCAAAAACGACAGTGTTACCCCTTATGTTTTTTTTTTTCAGGTCAAAACTTTGACATCCGATATCTCGGCTCTGGAAGGGTCTAGAGCCTCCATTTTTGCGCGCTGGTCGAAGTCTCGTGGCCCTCTGTCAGAGTCCAGAGTTTCAAGAAGATCGGAGGGGGTCAAAATTTCGGCCAAAAACTACAGTGTTACCCCTTATGTTTTTTTTTCAGGTCAAAACTTTGACATCCGATATCTCGGCTCTGGAAGGGTCTAGAGCCTCCATTTTTGCGCGCTGGTCGAAGTCTCGTGGCCCTCTGTCAGAATCCAGAGTTTCAAGAAGATCGGAGAGGGTCAAAATTTCGGCCAAAAACGACAGTGTTACCCCTTATGTTTTTTTTTTTTCAGGTCAAAACTTTGACATCCGATATCTCGGCTCTGGAAGGGTCTAGAGCAGGGGTGGGCAAACTACGGCCCGCGGGCCACATGCGGCCCGTTAGGCTGTTTAATCCGGCCCGTCGAGTATTTAAAATATTGTCATAGAGATTGCATTTGCATGGGGAGCGTTGTGCAGCGCGGTCTGTGGCTGGAGAGCGAGGGGGGAGCCGAGCGGTAGGCGGGCCGTGCTGACAGAGTGTGGAGAGAGAGAGACTGGGAGCTCGTGCACGCGCTGTCGAGAGAGAGAAAACGCTGGGCTGCAAGCTGTTTCAGTGGAAAGAGTGTTGCTGCATTTGTGACCTAAGAAGCTGAATCCAGCAGGAAGAGTACTGTTTTATATGTGATTTGTTTTTGAAATATTCTGAATTAATTGTGTGAGCGCGAGCAAGCGCTGTGGTGAGAGAAAGTAACTCAATAAAGTGCATGAGCTTCAGTATTCGCCGACCCTGTGTCTCCTTCCATCACCCATTCACCGAACCAACATCCCTGTCACACATTCATTTTGCCTTTTTCCTGCAATACTTGAATAAAGCAGCTCATTCATTCAGAGCTGTTGTGGCTGTGCTGCGGTGTGTCACGTGACAAGCAAAGACGCGTCACCATGGAAACCATACAGTGAA
This sequence comes from Cyprinella venusta, assembly GCA_038021265.1. Classification (NCBI taxonomy): domain Eukaryota; kingdom Metazoa; phylum Chordata; class Actinopteri; order Cypriniformes; family Leuciscidae; genus Cyprinella; species Cyprinella venusta. The sequence goes on along the minus strand of CM075863.1, from coordinate 49,888,593 downwards.
AAAATAACGGTTGCATTGCAAAGCTCACACACCCTGGTCCAATTCGCCCAGCTCCGAGCGGGTCTCGAACCCGGGTCTCTGGCATGAGAGTCAGGCGCGCTAACAAGGAGGCTAAAGACTGCAGCCTCTAGCGTCTGTCGCTAGAGCGCCTATTGAGATCGGGGAGTGAGGTTTACTCGCACAGCAACTACTAGCTGGCCTCCGTTACACTCACGCCGCAGAGTCAGACCGTTTTTTGTAATTTGTCATATGCAATTTATAACTAATATCCCAGGAACCAGAACGTTTGCACGATTGAATCATTGACATTTCAGCACTCCTTCAGACAGCGACTTAAGCACAACAAGGCTCCTTGTTGGACGTTAATGTTTTTTCCTTTTTTGGAAACTCACAGAGAAAAAAATGTTAGTAACCACTTGTACACCTGATTAGTTTTCATTTGATTTTTAGTTTTTCTTTTGATATTTAGTTTCTTTTCTCCTCTGTATTTGTCTCTTGGACTGCTTCCGGTTACCTTTATCGCCCGCCTCGCTACGCTCCCGTCTCTGCCGTTTGTTCAATAAATGTTCTTATCTGCTTTTGATTTTTACATTTTATCATACTTAAAATAAATTGGTACATTTTTTATTTTTATTTTATTTTTTTCACAAATGTATGACATTTGTGTAGGCCTATTAAGTGCAATTTGATTACCATATGGAGTTTTAATAAAGTTGAATTGATGTAACCTTCCTTCATTGGGGCGGCATTCATTGGGGCGGCAGTGGCTCAGTGGTTCATGTGGGTTGTCTACAAACCGAAAGGTTGCTGGTTCAATCCTTGGTTCCACCTGACCAAGTGTCGAGGTGTGAGCACCATGGACCATGAGCAAGACACCTAACCCCAGCTGCTCCTGACGAGCTGGATGGCGCCTTGCATGGCTGCCGTTGGTGTATGAATGTGTGTGTGAATGGGTGAATGTGAGGCAAGTTGTAAAGCGCTTTGGTGGCCATTGGGTCTATGGAAGTGCTATATAAATGCAGTCCATTTCTCTAATTTTTACTCTACTACGTGCACACTTGCTGGTGTTTTGTTTCTAATTTACTGTTAGGCTCATTAAATAATACTAAGGATAAACAATATTTAAAAAGAATATAAATATATATATATATATATACATTTTTGCGCGCTGGTCGAAGTCTCGTGGCCCTCTGTCTGAATCCAGAGTTTGAAGAAGATCGGAGGGGGTCAAAATTTCGGCCAAAAAAAAAAAAAATGACAGTGTTACCCCTTATGTTTTTTTTTCTGGTCAAAATTTTGACCTTCGATATCTCGACTCTGGAAGGGTCTAGAGCCTCCATTTTTGCGCGCTGGTAGAAGTCTCGTGGCCCTCTGTCAGAATCCAGAGTTTGAAGAAGATCGGATGGGGGTCAAAATTTTGGCCAAAAAAAAAAATGACAGTGTTACCCCTTATGTTTTTTTTTTCTGGTCAAAATTTTGACCTTCGATATCTCGGCTCTGGAAGGGTCTAGAGCCTCCATTTTTGCGCGCTGGTCGAAGTTTCGTGGCCCTCTGTCAGAATCCAGAGTTTGAAGAAGATCGGAGGGGGTCAAAATTTCGGCCAAAAAAAAAAAATGACAGTGTTACCCCTTATGTTTTTTTTTCTGGTCAAAATTTTGACCTTCGATATCTCGGCTCTGGAAGGGTCTAGAGCCTCCATTTTTGCGCGCTGGTCGAAGTCTCGTGGCCCTCTGTCAGAATCCAGAGTTTGAAGAAGATCGGAGGGGGTCAAAATTTCGGCAAAAAAAAAAAAATGACAGTGTTACCCCTTACGTTTTTTTTTCTGGTCAAAATTTTGACCTTCGATATCTCGGCTCTGGAAGGGTCTAGAGCCTCCATTTTTGCGCGCTGGTCGAGGTCTCGTGGCCCTCTGTCAGAATCCAGAGTTTGAAGAAGATCGGAGGGGGTCAAAATTTCGGCCAAAAAAAAAAATGACAGTGTTACCCCTTATGTTTTTTTTTCTGGTCAAAATTTTGACCTTCGATATCTCGACTCTGGAAGGGTCTAGAGCCTCCATTTTTGCGCGCTGGTCGAAGTCTCGTGGCCCTCTGTCAGAATCCAGAGTTTGAGGAAGATCGGAGGGGGTCAAAATTTCGGCCAAAAAAAAAAAATGACAGTGTTACCCCTTACGTTTTTTTTTCTGGTCAAAATTTTGACCTTCGATATCTCGGCTCTGGAAGGGTCTAGAGCCTCCATTTTTGCACGCTGGTCGAAGTCTCGTGGCCCTCTGTCAGAATCCAGAGTTTGAAGAAGATCGGAGGGGGTCAAAATTTCGGCCAAAAAAAAAATGACAGTGTTACCCCTTATGTTTTTTTTCTGGTCAAAATTTTGACCTTCGATATCTCGGCTCTGGAAGGGTCTAGAGCCTCCATTTTGCGCGCTGGTCGAAGTTTCGTGGCCCTCTGTCAGAATCCAGAGTTTGAAGAAGATCGGAGGGGGTCAAAATTTCGGCCAAAAAAAAAAATGACAGTGTTACCCCTTATGTTTTTTTTTCTGGTCAAAATTTTGACCTTCGATATCTCGGCTCTGGAAGGGTCTAGAACCTCCATTTTTGCGCGCTGGTCGAAGTTTCGTGGCCCTCTGTCAGAATCCAGAGTTTGAAGAAGATCGGAGGGGGTCAAAATTTCGGCCAAAAAAAAAAAAATGACAGTGTTACCCCTTATGTTTTTTTTTCTGGTCAAAATTTTGACCTTCGATATCTCGGCTCTGGAAGGGTCTAGAGCCTCCATTTTTGCGCGCTGGTCGAAGTCTCGTGGCCCTCTGTCAGAATCCAGAGTTTGAAGAAGATTGGAGGGGGTCAAAATTTCGGCCAAAAAAAAAAAATGACAGTGTTACCCCTTATGTTTTTTTTTCTGGTCAAAATTTTGACCTTCGATATCTCGGCTCTGGAAGGGTCTAGAGCCTCCATTTTTGCGCGCTGGTCGAAGTCTCGTGGCCCTCTGTCAGAATCCAGAGTTTGAAGAAGATCGGAGAGGGTCAAAATTTCGGCCAAAAAAAAATGACAGTGTTACCCCTTATGTTTTTTTTTCAGGTCAAAATTTTGACCTTCGATATCTCTGCTCTGGAAGGGTCTAGAGCCTCCATTTTTGCGCGCTGGTCGAAGTCTCATGGCCCTCTGTCAGAATCCAGAGTTTGAAGAAGATCGGAGGGGGTCAAAATTTCGGCCAAAAAAAAAAAAATGACAGTGTTACCCCTTATGTTTTTTTTTCTGGTCAAAATTTTGACCTTCAATATCTCGGCTCTGGAGGGGTCTAGAGCCTCCATTTTTGCGCGCTGGTAGAAGTCTCGTGGCCCTCTGTCAGAATCCAGAGTTTGAAGAAGATCGGAGGGGGTCAAAATTTTGGCCAAAAAAAAAAATGACAGTGTTACCCCTTATGTTTTTTTTTTTGGTCAAAATTTTGACCTTCGATATCTCGGCTCTGGAAGGGTCTAGAGCCTCCATTTTTGCGCGCTGGTCGAAGTCTCGTGGCCCTCTGTCAGAATCCAGAGTTTGAAGAAGATTGGAGGGGGTCAAAATTTCGGCCAAAAAAAAAAAAATGACAGTGTTACCCCTTATGTTTTTTTTTCTGGTCAAAATTTTGACCTTCGATATCTCGGCTCTGGAAGGGTCTAGAGCCTCCATTTTTGCGCGCTGGTCGAAGTCTCGTGGCCCTCTGTCAGAATCCAGAGTTTGAAGAAGATCGGAGGGGGTCAAAATTTCGGCCCAAAAAAAAATGACAGTGTTACCCCTTATGTTTTTTTTTCTGGTCAAAATTTTGACCTTCGATATCTCGGCTCTGGAAGGGTCTAGAGCCTCCATTTTTGCGCGCTGGTCGAAGTCTCGTGGCCCTCTGTCAGAATCCAGAGTTTGAAGAAGATCGGAGGGGGTCAAAATTTCGGCCAAAAAAAAAATGACAGTGTTACCCCTTATGTTTTTTTTTTCTGGTCAAAATTTTGACCTTCGATATCTCGGCTCTGGAAGGGTCTAGAGCCTCCATTTTTGCGCGCTGGTCGAAGTCTCGTGGCCCTCTGTCTGAATCCAGAGTTTGAAGAAGATCGGAGGGGGTCAAAATTTCGGCAAAAAAAAAAAATGACAGTGTTACCCCTTATGTTTTTTTTTCTGGTCAAAATTTTGACCTTCGATATCTCGGCTCTGGAAGGGTCTAGAGCCTCCATTTTTGCGCGCTGGTCGAGGTCTCGTGGCCCTCTGTCAGAATCCAGAGTTTGAAGAAGATCGGAAGGGGTCAAAATTTCGGCCCAAAAAAAAAATGACAGTGTTACCCCTTATGTTTTTTTTTCTGGTCAAAATTTTGACCTTCGATATCTCGACTCTGGAAGGGTCTAGAGCCTCCATTTTTGCGCGCTGGTCGAAGTCTCGTGGCCCTCTGTCAGAATCCAGAGTTTGAAGAAGATCGGAGGGGGTCAAAATTTCGGCCCAAAAAAAAAATGACAGTGTTACCCCTTATGTTTTTTTTTTCTGGTCAAAATTTTGACCTTCGATATCTCGGCTCTGGAAGGGTCTAGAGCCTCCATTTTTGCGCGCTGGTCGAAGTCTCGTGGCCCTCTGTCAGAATCCAGAGTTTGAAGAAGATCGGAGGGGGTCAAAATTTCGGCCAAAAAAAAAAATTACAGTGTTACCCCTTATGTTTTTTTTTCTGGTCAAAATTTTGACCTTCGATATCTCGGCTCTGGAAGGGTGTAGAGCCTCCATTTTTGCGCGCTGGTCGAAGTCTCGTGGCCCTCTGTCAGAATCCAGAGTTTGAAGAAGATCGGAGGGGGTCAAAATTTCGGCCAAAAAAAAAAAAATGACAGTGTTACCCCTTATGTTTTTTTTTTCTGGTCAAAAATTTGACCTTCGATATCTCGGCTCTGGAAGGGTCTAGAGCCTCCATTTTTGCGCGCTGGTCGAAGTCTCGTGGCCCTCTGTCAGAATCCAGAGTTTGAAGAAGATCGGAGGGGGTCAAAATTTCGGCCAAAAAAAAAAATGACAGTGTTACCCCTTATGTTTTTTTTCTGGTCAAAATTTTGACCTTCGATATCTCGGCTCTGGAAGGGTCTAGAGCCTCCATTTTTGCGCGCTGGTCGAAGTCTCGTGGCCCTCTGTCAGAATCCAGAGTTTGAAGAAGATCGGAGGGGGTCAAAATTTCGGCCAAAAAAAAAAATGACAGTGTTACCCCTTATGTTTTTTTTTCTGGTCAAAATTTTGACCTTCGATATCTCGACTCTGGAAGGGTCTAGAGCCTCCATTTTTGCGCGCTGGTCGAAGTCTCGTGGCCCTCTGTCCGAATCCAGAGTTTGAAGAAGATCGGAGGGGGTCAAAATTTCGGCCAAAAAAAAAAATGACAGTGTTACCCCTTATGTTTTTTTTTCTGGTCAAAATTTTGACCTTCGATATCTCGGCTCTGGAAGGGTCTAGAGCCTCCATTTTTGCGCGCCGGTCGAAGTCTCGTGGCCCTCTGTCAGAATCCAGAGTTTGAAGAAGATCGGAGGGGGTCAAAATTTTGGCCCAAAAAAAAAATGACAGTGTTACCCCTTATGTTTTTTTTTCTGGTCAAAATTTTGACCTTCGATATCTCGGCTCTGGAAGGGTCTAGAGCCTCAATTTTTGCGCGCTGGTCGAAGTCTCGTGGCCCTCTGTCAGAATCCAGAGTTTGAAGAAGATCGGAGGGGGTCAAAATTTCGGCCAAAAAAAAAATGACAGTGTTACCCCTTATGTTTTTTTTTCTGGTCAAAATTTTGACCTTCGATATCTCGGCTCTGGAAGGGTCTAGAACCTCCATTTTTGCGCGCTGGTCGAAGTCTCGTGGCCCTCTGTCAGAATCCAGAGTTTGAAGAAGATCGGAGGGGGTCAAAATTTCGGCCAAAAAAAAAAAAAAAAATGACAGTGTTACCCCTTATGTTTTTTTTTTTCTGGTCAAAATTTTGACCTTTAATATCTCGGCTCTGGAAGGGTCTAGAGCCTCCATTTTTGCGCGCTGGTCGAAGTCTCGTGGCCCTCTGTCAGAATCCAGAGTTTGAAGAAGATCGGAGGGGGTCAAAATTTCGGCCAAAAAAAAAAAATGACAGTGTTACCCAAGCGTGCCGCACCAGCCCTCAAAAGTGAAGCCAAAACGTCTCGATCGCCCCCCTGTGACTGGACCTAGTATAGCTCATAATCCCCGCCTCCCCCATGTTATTCAATGGGACGCGAGACCAACTAAACAATTAAATTACACTTCACATATACTTTTTCCAAAGATAGTTTCTGTCATTTACTGTCGTTTATATCACTTTTATGTAATTTCAAGTGTTCGTTTTTAAAATAAGTTTGTTTTTAGTTAGTTATGTGATGATAAAATAACGGTGCTCTGACATCATGATTGACAGCTGTGATTGACAGGTTCTCTGTGCGAGGTAGTCACTGAAGCACCAGCGAACGTTTTTTAATAATGTTGATTATGTGGTTAGTAGTTGTATTTACCTTATTTTAACAAGGATCTGCAATCGGCAGACATCATTGGACAGGAAAGAAGCAGACAGAGGCAACTTAATAAAAGTGCGGGGCGTGTGCTTGCGTTTGATTCAGCGAGAATGAGGGCGGGGCCTTGATTTCGCGGCCTTACTTCCTGCTCACGACTGCGCATGACTGGTCCCCAAACACGCAAGTGCGCAGACTCAAGTTCGAGATGTCAGCGCCATATCGAGACACTGGCGGCCTCAGTTCTCTCTGATGGAAAAGAGCGAGGGGGCGTCGTCCATCTTTTTTTACAGTCTATGGTGTTACCCCTTATGTTTTTTTTTCTGGTCAAAATTTTGACCTTCGATATCTCGGCTCTGGAAGGGTCTAGAGCCTCCATTTTTGCGCGCTGGTCGAAGTCTCGTGGCCCTCTGTCAGAATCCAGAGTCTGAAGAAGATCGGAGGGGGTCAAAATTTCGGCCAAAAAAAAAAATGACAGTGTTACCCCTTATGTTTTTTTTTCTGGTCAAAATTTTGACCTTCGATATCTCGGCTCTGGAAGGGTCTAGAACCTCCATTTTTGCGCGCTAGTCGAAGTTTCGTGGCCCTCTGTCAGAATCCAGAGTTTGAAGAAGATCGGAGGGGGTCAAAATTTCGGCCAAAAAAAATAAAATGACAGTGTTACCCCTTATGTTTTTTTTTCTGGTCAAAATTTTGACCTTCGATATCTCGGCTCTGGAAGGGTCTAGAGCCTCCATTTTTGCGCGCTGGTCGAAGTCTCGTGGCCCTCTGTCAGAATCCAGAGTTTGAAGAAGATCGGAGGGGGTCAAAATTTCGGCCAAAAAAAAAAAATGACAGTGTTCCCCCTTATGTTTTTTTTTTCTGGTCAAAATTTTGACCTTCGATATCTCGGCTCTGGAAGGGTCTAGAGCCTCCATTTTTGCGCGCTGGTCGAAGTCTCGTGGCCCTCTGTCAGAATCCAGAGTTTGAAGAAGATCGGAGGGGGTCAAAATTTCGGCCAAAAAAAATGACAGTGTTACCCCTTATGTTTTTTTTTCTGGTCAAAATTTTGACCTTCGATATCTCGGCTCTGGAAGGGTCTAGAGCCTCCATTTTTGCGCGCTGGTCGAAGTCTCGTGGCCCTCTGTCAGAATCCAGAGTTTGAAGAAGATCGGAGGGGGTCAAAATTTCGGCCAAAAAAAAAATGACAGTGTTACCCCTTATGTTTTTTTTCTAGTCAAAATTTTGACCTTCGATATCTCGGCTCTGGAAGGGTCTAGAGCCTCCATTTTTGCGCGCTGGTCGAAGTCTCGTGGCCCTCTGTCAGAATCCAGAGTTTGAAGAAGATCGGAGGGGGTCAAAATTTCGGTAACACTGTCATTTTTTTTTTGTCCGAAATTTTGACCCCCTCCGATCTTCTTCAAACTCTGGATTCTGACAGAGGGCCACGAGACTTCGACCAGCGCGCAAAAATGGAGGCTCTAGACCCTTCCAGAGCCGAGATATCGAAGGTCAAAATTTTGACCAGAAAAAAAAACATAAGGGGTAACACTGTCATTTTTTTTTTTGGCCGAAATTTTGACCCCCTCCGATCTTCTTCAAACTCTGGATTCTGTCAGAGGGCCACGAGACTTCGACCAGCGCACAAAAATGGAGGCTCTAGACCCTTCCAGAGCCGAGATATCGAAGGTCAAAATTTTGACCAGAAAAAAAAACATAAGGGGTAACACTGTCATTTTTTTTTTTTTGGCCGAAATTTTGACCCACTCCGATCTTCTTCAAACACTGGATTCTGACAGAGGGCCACGAGACTTCGACCAGCGCGCAAAAATGGAGGCTCTAGACCCTTCCAGAGCCGAGATATCGAAGGTCAAAATTTTGACCAGAAAAAAAAACATAAGGGGTAACACTGTCATTTTTTTTTTTTGGCCGAAATTTTGACCCACTCCGATCTTCTTCAAACTCTGGATTCTGACAGAGGGCCACGAGACTTCGACCAGCGCGCAAAAATGGAGGCTCTAGACCCTTCCAGAGCCGAGATATCGAAGGTCAAAATTTTGACCAGAAAAAAAAACATAAGGGGTAACACTGTCATTTTTTTTTTGTCCGAAATTTTGACCCCCTCCGATCTTCTTCAAACTCTGGATTCTGACAGAGGGCCACGAGACTTCGACCAGCGCGCAAAAATGGAGGCTCTAGACCCTTCCAGAGCCGAGATATCGAAGGTCAAAATTTTGACCAGAAAAAAAAACATAAGGGGTAACACTGTCATTTTTTTTTTTGGCCGAAATTTTGACCCCCTCCGATCTTCTTCAAACTCTGGATTCTGTCAGAGGGCCACGAGACTTCGACCAGCGCACAAAAATGGAGGCTCTAGACCCTTCCAGAGCCGAGATATCGAAGGTCAAAATTTTGACCAGAAAAAAAAACATAAGGGGTAACACTGTCATTTTTTTTTTTTTGGCCGAAATTTTGACCCACTCCGATCTTCTTCAAACACTGGATTCTGACAGAGGGCCACGAGACTTCGACCAGCGCGCAAAAATGGAGGCTCTAGACCCTTCCAGAGCCGAGATATCGAAGGTCAAAATTTTGACCAGAAAAAAAAACATAAGGGGTAACACTGTCATTTTTTTTTTTTGGCCGAAATTTTGACCCACTCCGATCTTCTTCAAACTCTGGATTCTGACAGAGGGCCACGAGACTTCGACCAGCGCGCAAAAATGGAGGCTCTAGACCCTTCCAGAGCCGAGATATCGAAGGTCAAAATTTTGACCAGAAAAAAAAACATAAGGGGTAACACTGTCATTTTTTTTTTTGGCCGAAATTTTGACCCACTCCGATCTTCTTCAAACTCTGGATTCTGACAGAGGGCCACGAGACTTCAACCAGCGCGCAAAAATGGAGGCTCTAGACCCTTCCAGAGCCGAGATATCGAAGGTCAAAATTTTTGACCAGAAAAAAAAACATAAGGGGTAACACTGTCATTTTTTTTTTTTGGCCGAAATTTTTACCCCCTCCGATCTTCTTCAAACTCTGGATTCTGACAGAGGGCCACGAGACTTCGACCAGCGCGCAAAAATTGAGGCTCTAGACCCTTCCAGAGCCGAGATATCGAAGGTCAAAATTTTGACCAGAAAAAAAAACATAAGGGGTAACACTGTCATTTTTTTTTTGGGCCGAAATTTTGACCCCCTCCGATCTTCTTCAAACTCTGGATTCTGACAGAGGGCCACGAGACTTCGACCGGCGCGCAAAAATGGAGGCTCTAGACCCTTCCAGAGCCGAGATATCGAAGGTCAAAATTTTGACCAGAAAAAAAAACATAAGGGGTAACACTGTCATTTTTTTTTTTTGGCCGAAATTTTGACCCCCTCCGATCTTCTTCAAACTCTGGATTCTGACAGAGGGCCACGAGACTTCGACCAGCGCGCAAAAATGGAGGCTCTAGACCCTTCCAGAGTCGAGATATCGAAGGTCAAAATTTTGACCAGAAAAAAAAACATAAGGGGTAACACTGTCATTTTTTTTTTTGGCCGAAATTTTGACCCCCTCCGATCTTCTTCAAACTCTGGATTCTGACAGAGGGCCACGAGACCTCGACCAGCGCGCAAAAATGGAGGCTCTAGACCCTTCCAGAGCCGAGATATCGAAGGTCAAAATTTTGACCAGAAAAAAAAACATAAGGGGTAACACTGTCATTTTTTTTTTTGGCCGAAATTTTGACCCCCTCCGATTTTCTTCAAACTCTGGATTCTGACAGAGGGCCACGAGACTTCGACCAGCGCGCAAAAATGGAGGCTCTAGACCCTTCCAGAGCCGAGATATCGAAGGTCAAAATTTTGACCATAAAAAAAAACATAAGGGGTAACACTGTCATTTTTTTTTTGGCCGAAATTTTGACCCCCTCCGATCTTCTTCAAACTCTGGATTCTGACAGAGGGCCACGAGACTTCGACCAGCGCACAAAAATGGAGGCTCTAGACCCTTCCAGAGCCGAGATATCGAAGGTCAAAATTTTGACCAGAAAAAAAAACATAAGGGGTAACACTGTCATTTTTTTTTTTGGCCGAAATTTTGACCCCCTCCGATCTTCTTCAAACTCTGGATTCTGACAGAGGGCCACGAAACTTCGACCAGCGCGCAAAAATGGAGGCTCTAGACCCTTCCAGAGCCGAGATATCGAAGGTCAAAATTTTGACCAAAAAAAAACCATAAGGGGTAACACTGTCATTTTTTTTTTTTGCCGAAATTTTGACCCCCTCCGATCTTCTTCAAACTCTGGATTCTGACAGAGGGCCACGAGACTTCGACCAGCGCGCAAAAATGGAGGCTCTACACCCTTCCAGAGCCGAGATATCGAAGGTCAAAATTTTGACCAGAAAAAAAAACATAAGGGGTAACACTGTAATTTTTTTTTTGGCCGAAATTTTGACCCCCTCCGATCTTCTTCAAACTCTGGATTCTGACAGAGGGCCACGAGACTTCGACCAGCGCGCAAAAATGGAGGCTCTAGACCCTTCCAGAGCCGAGATATCAAAGGTCAAAATTTTGACCAGAAAAAAAAACATAAGGGGTAACAGTCATTTTTTTTTTTGGCCGAAATTTTGACCCCCTCCGATCTTCTTCAAACTCTGGATTCTGACAGAGGGCCACGAGACTTCGACCAGCGCGCAAAAATTGAGGCTCTAGACCCTTCCAGAGCCGAGATATCGAAGGTCAAAATTTTGACCAGAAAAAAAAACATAAGGGGTAACACTGTCATTTTTTTTTTTGGGCCGAAATTTTGACCCCCTCCGATCTTCTTCAAACTCTGGATTCTGACAGAGGGCCACGAGACTTCGACCGGCGCGCAAAAATGGAGGCTCTAGACCCTTCCAGAGCCGAGATATCGAAGGTCAAAATTTTGACCAGAAAAAAAAACATAAGGGGTAACACTGTCATTTTTTTTTTTTGGCCGAAATTTTGACCCCCTCCGATCTTCTTCAAACTCTGGATTCTGACAGAGGGCCACGAGACTTCGACCAGCGCGCAAAAATGGAGGCTCTAGACCCTTCCAGAGTCGAGATATCGAAGGTCAAAATTTTGACCAGAAAAAAAAACATAAGGGGTAACACTGTCATTTTTTTTTTTTTGGCCGAAATTTTGACCCCCTCCGATCTTCTTCAAACTCTGGATTCTGACAGAGGGCCACGAGACTTCGACCAGCGCGCAAAAATGGAGGCTCTAGACCCTTCCAGAGCCGAGATATCGAAGGTCAAAATTTTGACCAGAAAAAAAAACATAAGGGGTAACACTGTCATTTTTTTTTTTTGGCCGAAATTTTGACCCCCTCCGATCTTCTTCAAACTCTGGATTCTGACAGAGGGCCACGAGACTTCGACCAGCGCGCAAAAATGGAGGCTCTAGACCCTTCCAGAGCCGAGATATCGAAGGTCAAAATTTTGACCAGAAAAAAAAACATAAGGGGTAACACTGTCATTTTTTTTTTTTTGGCCGAAATTTTGACCCCCTCCGATCTTCTTCAAACTCTGGATTCTGACAGAGGGCCACGAGACTTCGACCAGCGCGCAAAAATGGAGGCTCTAGACCCTTCCAGAGCCGAGATATCGAAGGTCAAAATTTTGACCAGAAAAAAAAACATAAGGGGTAACACTGTCATTTTTTTTTTTGGCCGAAATTTTGACCCCCTCCGATCTTCTTCAAACTCTGGATTCTGACAGAGGGCCACGAGACTTCGACCAGCGCGCAAAAATGGAGGCTCTAGACCCTTCCAGAGTCGAGATATCGAAGGTCAAAATTTTGACCAGAAAAAAAACATAAGGGGTAACACTGTCATTTTTTTTTTTGGCCGAAATTTTGACCCCCTCCGATCTTCTTCAAACTCTGGATTCTGACAGAGGGCCACGAGACTTCGACCGGCGCGCAAAAATGGAGGCTCTAGACCCTTCCAGAGCCGAGATATCGAAGGTCAAAATTTTGACCAGAAAAAAAAACATAAGGGGTAACACTGTCATTTTTTTTTTTGGCCGAAATTTTGACCCCCTCCGATCTTCTTCAAACTCTGGATTCGGACAGAGGGCCACGAGACTTCGACCAGCGCGCAAAAATGGAGGCTCTAGACCCTTCCAGAGTCGAGATATCGAAGGTCAAAATTTTGACCAGAAAAAAAAACATAAGGGGTAACACTGTCATTTTTTTTTTTGGCCGAAATTTTGACCCCCTCCGATCTTCTTCAAACTCTGGATTCTGACAGAGGGCCACGAGACTTCGACCAGCGCGCAAAAATGGAGGCTCTAGACCCTTCCAGAGCCGAGATATCGAAGGTCAAAATTTTGACCAGAAAAAAAAACATAAGGGGTAACACTGTCATTTTTTTTTTTGGCCGAAATTTTGACCCCCTCCGATCTTCTTCAAACTCTGGATTCTGACAGAGGGCCACGAGACTTCGACCAGCGCGCAAAAATGGAGACTCTAGACCCTTCCAGAGCCGAGATATCGAAGGTCAAAATTTTGACCAGAAAAAAAAAACATAAGGGGTAACACTGTCATTTTTTTTTTTGGCCGAAATTTTGACCCCCTCCGATCTTCTTCAAACTCTGGATTCTGACAGAGGGCCACGAGACTTCGACCAGCGCGCAAAAATGGAGGCTCTACACCCTTCCAGAGCCGAGATATCGAAGGTCAAAATTTTGACCAGAAAAAAAAACATAAGGGGTAACACTGTAATTTTTTTTTTGGCCGAAATTTTGACCCCCTCCGATCTTCTTCAAACTCTGGATTCTGACAGAGGGCCACGAGACTTCGACCAGCGCGCAAAAATGGAGGCTCTAGACCCTTCCAGAGCCGAGATATTGAAGGTCAAAATTTTGACCAGAAAAAAAAAACATAAGGGGTAACACTGTCATTTTTTTTTTTGGGCCGAAATTTTGACCCCCTCCGATCTTCTTCAAACTCTGGATTCTGACAGAGGGCCACGAGACTTCGACCGGCGCGCAAAAATGGAGGCTCTAGACCCTTCCAGAGCCGAGATATCGAAGGTCAAAATTTTGACCTGAAAAAAAAACATAAGGGGTAACACTGTCATTTTTTTTTTTTGGCCGAAATTTTGACCCCCTCCGATCTTCTTCAAACTCTGGATTCTGACAGAGGGCCACGAGACTTCGACCAGCGCGCAAAAATGGAGGCTCTAGACCCTTCCAGAGTTGAGATATCGAAGGTCAAAATTTTGACCAGAAAAAAAAACATAAGGGGTAACACTGTCATTTTTTTTTTTTTGGCCGAAATTTTGACCCCCTCCAATCTTCTTTAAACTCTGGATTCTGAGAGAGGGCCACGAGACTTCGACCAGCGCGCAAAAATGGAGGCTCTAGACCCTTCCAGAGTCGAGATATCGAAGGTCAAAATTTTGACCAGAAAAAAAAACATAAGGGGTAACACTGTCATTTTTTTTTTTGGCCGAAATTTTGACCCCCTCCGATCTTCTTCAAACTCTGGATTCGGACAGAGGGCCACGAGACTTCGACCAGCGCGCAAAAATGGAGGCTCTAGACCCTTCCAGAGTCGAGATATCGAAGGTCAAAATTTTGACCAGAAAAAAAAACATAAGGGGTAACACTGTCATTTTTTTTTTTGGCCGAAATTTTGACCCCCTCCGATCTTCTTCAAACTCTGGATTCTGACAGAGGGCCACGAGACTTCGACCAGCGCGCAAAAATGGAGGCTCTAGACCCTTCCAGAGCCGAGATATCGAAGGTCAAAATTTTGACCAGAAAAAAAAACATAAGGGGTAACACTGTCATTTTTTTTTTTGGCCGAAATTTTGACCCCCTCCGATCTTCTTCAAACTCTGGATTCTGACAGAGGGCCACGAGACTTCGACCAGCGCGCAAAAATGGAGACTCTAGACCCTTCCAGAGCCGAGATATCGAAGGTCAAAATTTTGACCAGAAAAAAAAAACATAAGGGGTAACACTGTCATTTTTTTTTTTGGCCGAAATTTTGACCCCCTCCGATCTTCTTCAAACTCTGGATTCTGACAGAGGGCCACGAGACTTCGACCAGCGCGCAAAAATGGAGGCTCTACACCCTTCCAGAGCCGAGATATCGAAGGTCAAAATTTTGACCAGAAAAAAAAACATAAGGGGTAACACTGTAATTTTTTTTTTGGCCGAAATTTTGACCCCCTCCGATCTTCTTCAAACTCTGGATTCTGACAGAGGGCCACGAGACTTCGACCAGCGCGCAAAAATGGAGGCTCTAGACCCTTCCAGAGCCGAGATATTGAAGGTCAAAATTTTGACCAGAAAAAAAAAACATAAGGGGTAACACTGTCATTTTTTTTTTTGGGCCGAAATTTTGACCCCCTCCGATCTTCTTCAAACTCTGGATTCTGACAGAGGGCCACGAGACTTCGACCGGCGCGCAAAAATGGAGGCTCTAGACCCTTCCAGAGCCGAGATATCGAAGGTCAAAATTTTGACCTGAAAAAAAAACATAAGGGGTAACACTGTCATTTTTTTTTTTTGGCCGAAATTTTGACCCCCTCCGATCTTCTTCAAACTCTGGATTCTGACAGAGGGCCACGAGACTTCGACCAGCGCGCAAAAATGGAGGCTCTAGACCCTTCCAGAGTTGAGATATCGAAGGTCAAAATTTTGACCAGAAAAAAAAACATAAGGGGTAACACTGTCATTTTTTTTTTTTTGGCCGAAATTTTGACCCCCTCCAATCTTCTTTAAACTCTGGATTCTGAGAGAGGGCCACGAGACTTCGACCAGCGCGCAAAAATGGAGGCTCTAGACCCTTCCAGAGCCGAGATATCAAAGGTCAAAATTTTGACCAGAAAAAAAAACATAAGGGGTAACACTGTCATTTTTTTTTTTGGCCGAAATTTTGACCCCCTCCGATCTTCTTCAAACTCTGGATTCTGACAGAGGGCCACGAGACTTCGACCAGCGCGCAAAAATGGAGGCTCTAGACCCTTCCAGAGCCGAGATATTGAAGGTCAAAATTATGACCAGAAAAAAAAAAACATAAGGGGTAACACTGTCATTTTTTTTTTGGCCGAAATTTTGACCCCCTCCGATCTTCTTCAAACTCTCGATTCTGACAGAGGGCCATGAGACTTCGACCAGCGTGCAAAAATGGAGGCTCTAGACCCTTCCAGAGCCGAGATATCGAAGGTCAAAATTTTGACCAGAAAAAAAAACATAAGGGGTAACACTGTCATTTTTTTTTTGGCCGAAATTTTGACCCCCTCCGATCTTCTTCAAACTCTGGATTCTGACAGAGGGCCACGAGACTTCGACCAGCGCGCAAAAATGGAGACTCTAGACCCTTCCAGAGCCGAGATATTGAAGGTCAAAATTTTGACCAGAAAAAAAAAACATAAGGGGTAACACTGTCATTTTTTTTTTGGCCGAAATTTTGACCCCCTCCGATCTTCTTCAAACTCTGGATTCTGACAGAGGGCCACGAGACTTCAACCAGTGCGCAAAAATGGAGGCTCTAGACTCTTCCAGAGCCGAGATGTCGAAGGTCAAAATTTTGACCAGAAAAAAAAAACATAAGGGGTAACACTGTCATTTTTTTTTTTGGCCGAGATTTTGACCCCCTCCGATCTTCTTCAAACTCTGGATTCTGACAGAGGGCCACGAGACTTCGACCAGCGCGCAAAAATGGAGGCTCTAGACCCTTCCAGAGCCGAGATATCGAAGGTCAAAATTTTGACCAGAAAAAAAAAAAAACATTAGGGGTAACACTGTCATTTTTTTTTTTTGGCCGAAATTTTGACCCCCTCCGATCTTCTTCAAACACTGGATTCTGACAGAGGGCCACGAGACTTCGACCAGCGCGCAAAAATGGAGGCTCTAGACCCTTCCAGAGCCGAGATATCGAAGGTCAAAATTTTGACCAGAAAAAAAAACATAAGGGGTAACACTGTCATTTTTTTTTTTTTTTGGCAGAAATTTTGACCCACTCCGATCTTCTTCAAACTCTGGATTCTGACAGAGGGCCACGAGACTTCGACCAGCGCGCAAAAATGGAGGCTCTAGACCCTTCCAGAGCCGAGATATCGAAAGTCAAAATTTTGACCAGAAAAAAAAACATAAGGGGTAACACTGTCATTTTTTTTTCGGCCGAAATTTTGACCCCCTCCGATCTTCTTCAAACTCTGGATTCTGACAGAGGGCCACGAGACTTCGACCAGCGCGCAAAAATGGAGGCTCTAGACCCTTCCAGAGCCGAGATATCGAAGGTCAAAATTTTGACCAAAAAAAAAACATAAGGGGTAACATTGTCATTTTTTTTTTTGGCCGAGATTTTGACCCCCTCCGATCTTCTTCAAACTCTGGATTCTGACAGAGGGCCACGAGACTTCGACCAGCGCGCAAAAATGGAGGCTCTAGACCCTTCCAGAGCCGAGATATCGAAGGTCAAAATTTTGACCAGAAAAAAAACATAAGGGGTAACACTGTCATTTTTTTTTTTGGCCGAAATTTTGACCCCCTCCGATCTTCTTCAAACACTGGATTCTGACAGAGGGCCACGAGACTTCGACCAGCGCGCAAAAATGGAGGCTCTAGACCCTTCCAGAGCCGAGATATCGAAGGTCAAAATTTTGACCAGAAAAAAAAACATAAGGGGTAACACTGTCATTTTTTTTTTGGGCCGAAATTTTGACCCACTCCGATCTTCTTTAAACTCTGGATTCTGACAGAGGGCCACGAGACTTCAACCAGCGCGCAAAAATGGAGGCTCTAGACCCTTCCAGAGCCGAGATATCGAGGGTCAAAATTTTGACCAGAAAAAAAAACATAAGGGGTAACACTGTCATTTTTTTTTTTGGCCGAAATTTTGACCCCCTCCGATCTTCTTCAAACTCTGGATTCTGACGGAGGGCCACGAGACTTCGACCAGCGCGCAAAAATGGAGGCTCTAGACCCTTCCAGAGCCGAGATATCGAAGGTCAAAATTTTGACCAGAAAAAAAAACATAAGGGGTAACATTGTCATTTTTTTTTTTTTGGCCGAAATTTTGACCCCCTCCGATCTTCTTCAAACTCTGGATTCTGACAGAGGGCCACGAGACTTCGACCAGCGTGCAAAAATGGAGGCTCTAGACCCTTCCAGAGCCGAGATATCGAAGGTCAAAATTTTGACCAGAAAAAAAAACATAAGGGGTAACACTGTCATTTTTTTTGGCCGAAATTTTGACCCCCTCCGATCTTCTTCAAACTCTGGATTCTGTCAGAGGGCCACGAGACTTCGACCAGCACGCAAAAATGGAAGCTCAAGACCCTTCCAGAGCCGAGATATCGAAGGTCAAAATTTTGACCAGAAAAAAAAACATAAGGGGTAACACTGTCATTTTTTTTTTTTGGCCGAAATTTTGACCCCCTCCGATCTTCTTCAAACTCTGGATTCTGACAGAGGGCCACGAGACTTCGACCAGCGCGCAAAAATGGACGCTCTAGACCCTTCCAGAGCCGAGATATCGAAGGTCAAAATTTGGACCCGAAAAAAAAAACGTAAGGGGTAACACTATCGTTTTTTGTTTTTTTTGGCCGAAATTTTGACTCCCTCCGATCTTCTTGAAACTCTGGATTCTGACAGAGGGACACAAGACTTCGACCAGCGCGCAAAAATGGAGGCTCTAGACCCTTCCAGAGCCGAGATATCGAAGTTCAAAATTTCGACCCGAAAAAAAAAAAACATAAGGGGTAACACTGTCGTCTTTTTTTTTTGGCCAAAATTTTGACCCCCTCCGATCTTCTTCAAACTCTGGATTCTGACAGAGGGCCACGAGACTTCGACCAGCGCGCAAAAATGGAGGCTCTAGACCCTTCCAAAGCCGAGATATCAGAGGTCAAAATTTCGACCCGAAAAAAAACATAAGGGGAAATAGTGTCATTTTTTTTTTTTTGGCCGAAATTTTGACCCCCTCTGATCTTCTTGAAACTCTGGATTCTGACAGAGGGCCACGAGACTTCAACCAGGGCACAAAAATGGAGGCTCTAGACCCTTCCAGAGCTGAGATATCAAAGGTAAAAATTTCGACCCGAAAAAAAAAACATAAGGGGTAACACTGTCGTTTTTTTTTTTTGGCCGAAATTTTTACACCCTCCGATCTTCTTGAAACTCTGGATTCTGACAGAGGGCCACGAGACTTCGACCAGCGCGCAAAAATTGAGGCTCTAGACCCTTCCAGAGCCGAGATATCGAAGGTCAAAATTTGGACCCGAAAAAAAACGTAAGGGGTAACACTGTCGTTTTTTTTTTTTTTTTTGGCCGAAATTTTGACTCCCTCCAATCTTCTTGAAACTCTGGATTCTGACAGAGGGCCATGAGACTTCGACCAGCGCGCAAAAATGGAGGCTCTAGACCCTTCCAGAGCCGAGATATCGAAGGTCAAATTTTCGACCCGAAAAAAAAAACGTAAGGGGTAACACTGTCGTTTTTTTTTTTTTTTTTTTTTGCCGAAATTTTGACTCCCTCCGATCTTCTTGAAATTCTGGATTCTGACAGAGGGCCACGAGACTTCGACCAGCGCGCAAAAATTGAGGCTCTAGACCCTTCCAGAGCCGAGATATCGAAGGTCAAATTTTCGACCCGAAAAAAAAAACGTAAGGGGTAACACTGTGTTTTTTGGGGGTTTTTTTGCCGAAATTTTGACTCCCTCCGATCTTCTTGAAACTCTGGATTCTGACAGAGGGCCACAAGACTTCGACCAGCGCGCAAAAATTGAGGCTCTAGACCCTTCCAGAGCCGAGATATCGAAGGTCAAAATTTCGACCCGAAAAAAAAAAACATAAGGGGTAACACTGTCGTTTTTTTGGCAGAAATTTTGACCCCCTCCGATCTTCTTGAAACTCTGGATTCTGACAGAGGGACACAAGACTTCGACCAGCGCGCAAAAATGGAGGCTCTAGACCCTTCCAAAGCCGAGATATCAGAGGTCAAAATTTCGACCCGAAAAAAAAAAAAACGTAAGGGGAAACAGTGTCATTTTTTTTTGGCCGAAATTTTGACCCCCTCCGATCTTCTTGAAACTCTGGATTCTGACAGAGGGCCACGAGACTTCAACCAGGGCACAAAAATGGAAGCTCTAGACCCTTCCAGAGCTGAGATATCGAAGGTAAAAATTTCGACCCGAAAAAAAAAAACATAAGGGGTAACACTGTCGTTTTTTTTTTTGGCCGAAATTTTGACCCCCTCCGATCTTCTTGAAACTCTGGATTCTGACAGAGGGCCACGAGACTTCTACCAGCGTGCAAAAATGGAGGCTCTAGACCCTTCCAGAGCCGAGATATCGAAGGTCAAAATTTCGACCCGAAAAAAAAAACGTAAGGGCTAACACTCTCGTTTTTAGGTTTTTTTTTGGACGAAATTTTGACCCCCTCCGATCTTCTTGAAACTCTGGATTCTGACAGAGGGCCACGAGACTTCGACCAGCGCGCAAAAATGGAGGCTCTAGACCCTCCCAGGGCCGAGATATCGAAAGTCAAAATTTCGACCCTAAAAAGAAAAAAATAAGGGGTAACACTGTCGTCTTTTTTTTTTTTGGCCGAAATTTTGACCCCCTCCGATCTTCTTGAAACTCTGGATTCTGAGAGAGGGCCACGAGACTTCGACCAGTGCGCAAAAATGGAGGCTCTAGACCCTTCCAGAGCCGAGATATCGAAGGTCAAAATTTCGACCCAAAAAAAAAAAACACAAGGGGTAACACTGTCTTTTTTTTTTGGCCGAAATTTTGACCCCCTCCGATCTTCTTGAAACTCTGGATTCTGACAGAGGGCCACGAGACTTCGACCAGCACGCAAAATGGAGGCTCTAGACCCTTCCAGAGCCAAGATATCGAAAGTCAAAATTTCGACCCGAAAAAAAAAAACGTAAGGGGCAGAGCCGGACAGTATTGGAGTACATTTACTTGAGTAGAGTACTTAAGTACAATTTTGAGGGATCTGTACTTTACTCAAGTATCATTTTTGGGGAGTACTCATGACTTTACTCAAGTACATTTGAGAGGGAAATATTGTACTCTTTACTCCATTACATTTCTATCTATAACCGTGAGTAAAAAGAAAAGGAAATAAGAAAAATCTCGGAAATCCTCAATTTGTTGTTTCCCTCTCAAACGTGATAGGATTAGGCGCCACTGATTGAGACATCCTATCAGAAATCACCTTCAGCTTTCCGCCAAAGTCAACTTCATAGTTAGATTTAGATAAGAGACCAAACCATGGACGAAACAATGGATGGAGACGCAGCAGGTCCATCCCGGGAATGTGCCAACCCATGACCCCACCTTGCCACACTATTTCAATTTTCTGAATTTTCTGAAATGTTCTTAAATGTTAATTAAAGCAACATGGTAAAAGATGAAAATTACTTGATTTTACATTAACGTTTTTCATAACTAAATAAAATTATGTATTTACAAACATTAAACATTGAATGGGGTAAAATTGACCCCAGGGATAATAGAAGGGTTTAATGTTAAATAAAGCAACAAGGTAAAAAGATGAATATGACTTGATTTTACTTTCAATTCCTTTTACATGCTCCAAGGTATTTACATTAACACATAACTCCATGTGGACATTTCTGTCCATAAATGTTAGCACTGTTGCAGGTAGTGCAATATTTAGAAAAAGTACTCTTGTACTCTTGATACTCAAGTACTTTTAAAAACAAGTACTTTAGTACTTTTGCTTGAGTAGACATCTGACTGTAGTACTTTTACTTGTACTTGAGTAAAATTTGGCAATGGGTATCTGTACTTTTACTCAAGTAATAAAGCTGTGTACTCTGTCCGCCTCTGCACATAAGCTTGGATACTTGCATGGCTAAAAAACAGCTAATTTCAAGACGCTGATGTCACGTCAGGTCGTCATGTGGGTCAACCCGCTCAGTCAGACGCTCAAAAGTACAACGCGTTCGGACAGACGTTCGGATAGACGTTCGGTCGGTCGTTCGGATGTTTGATTTTGGCACGGGGTAAGCGCCATAGGGTTAAACCTATGGGTTAAACCGTGACATCTACACGTTTTCCAAAGTGGACCAACGTGATTAATCCACGTCTTGTCGTGATCCCGGGTTGTGCCAAAACAGCAACATTTTTTTCTTCTCGGAATTAAAAGTATAACATTACAAATGCAGCGAACACATACTAATGTATCCTAATCTGTAAGCACTAGGTGCTGCTAATCTATGGCACTGAAGTTACAGGAGTTTCTTCCCATTGCTAAGCAACAAAACTAGGTCGGTTAGGACAGGTATCTCGCATGAAACCCCTGTAAACACCCACACAGGTATCTGATGCACATGTACAGTTAGGACAGGTATCTCATGAAGCCCCAGTAAACACACACACATTGATATTTATAATTTTCCTTATCCTTTCAAATAATGTGCATAAATGTGAATCTCTGAAAATTCTTCAGTCATGCACAGATCCTGGCCATTTTGCTTTCACACTGATTTGATATGGAACATGGTCACACACCATCCTTTTACAAATATGGATATAATATATTACTAATCTGGAATATTAAAAATTGTAATAGTAAATTGGCTGCACATTTACATTGTAAGCCCCCTTTCTGCTCACAAAATCCCTTCATTGAGGCCTTGATGGGAACATGTGAAATAATCACGTTGGTCCACTTTGTAAAGCATGTAGATGTCACGGTTTAACCCCCTCAAACGTGAAACTTACATGTTCCAGGGGAGAGATACCCGGATGTTGACCTATCCTACACGCAATCGCCTCTGCCATAACAACCTATTGGATTTCATTAAACCGAGAAAAATGGAATTTTGTTTTATTGAAGATCACTGAAAAATGTTCTATTATTTAAAATGCATATATATATATATATATATTATTTCCAAGGTGAAAATGATTTATTTGCCTTGATCCATGCCGGGAAAAAAAAACGTCTGTCACGTTTTTAATGAAGTAGCCTAATAAGTAAAACGTCTATTTTTCCGGCCTCCCCCAGCTCCTCGTTTAAGCAAAAGGAACGTTAAAACAACGTATTGCATCGACGTTAAACCACGTTAACCGTGTTAACCATAACCTTTTAAATACTCGACCTAGTTCCGTTGCTTAGCAACGGGAAGAAACTCCTGTAACTTCAGTGGCATAGGTTAGCACCGTACCTTAGTGTTTACAGATTAGGAGACATGTGTTCGATGCATTTGTAATGTTATACTTTTAGAATAGGTTAACCCGGTATCACGACAAGACGTGAAATAATCACGTTGGTCCATTTTGGAAAATGTGTAGATGTCACGGTTTAACCCCCTCAAACGTGAAACTTACACGTTTGCGTTAACACCTTCCAGTGGAGAGATACCCGGATGTTAACCTATTCTAAAAGTATAACATTACATATGCAGCGAACACATGTCTCCTAATCTGTAAGCATTTTAAGGTGCGGTGCTATGGGCTATGCACAACCGTAGTTTCGAACTTCCGCTTTTGTCAGAAGTCGGCATATCAGTTTCCGGTCTACGACTGGTCATCCGCATCCACTGATAAACAAACAAGATGAGTGCTGCTGTTGTACGAAAAAGAGAGTTCTTAAACACATCTAAGTTTATAAGAACTGTAGGTGGATCTAACGTCGTTTCACACCCATTTGCATTGTGTGTTGCGGTCCAGGAGCGTGCTGTTTGTTCGTTCACATATTATGATGCGTTTTACACGGTGAATAACTGATCCGCGGCTTATTATTTTTTGCGCGTCGCCCAAAATGTCTATTTTGTGCAGCCACTGCGGACGAAGCTTGGTGTTTACCAGGAAGCAGTAGAAGCTCAAATGGCTGTTAGTGTTAGCGATTGAAGCAGAGCAAAGTGTCACACAGCACAGCAGTCTCCTAACGCACAATGTTAACAGGTTAGGGCTTTCACTTTTCACTGATGTGGTATATCAGCACAGCGATCATTTCCACGCCGAATCTATTTCTGCTGTGCTGCAAACGCTGGTGGTCAAAATGATAAAGATTGAACCGAAAATTTAATAATTTCACCATAAATGCGTTTAATTAAATAAAATGAAGTAATCTCACCATAAATGCACGTTTAATCAAGGAAAACTACAATTTACTTCAACCAGGCGACAGAATGAACAGCACTCGTCTCAATCGTGGAGGTGGAAAAATAAGTTATTTGTGAAATGCAAGATCTATTGTTTTAACATTAAAATGCAAAAGAAAAGGCAAGTCGGCTGCTTTTGTCAATTTCAAGTTTTAATTTAAATTATTTGCGATTTTAATAGGAAATATTTGACCACTTGCTTGAGCAACTTGTATGGAGTAGCCTAATAGCCCTAACTTACATTGTTTAAATTGTGTTTAAACGTGCATACTAAAAATCGCAATGCTGACACAACTTTTTGTTTTTAAAAATAAGTTGCAGCATAACTTCTGGACTTTAAATGAAAATATTAAGTATGTGTTTGTTGTACAACCGCGCATCAGTTATTCACTGGAAACGCATCATAATATGTGAACGCACTAACAGCACGCTCCTGAACCGC
Organism: Cyprinella venusta; assembly: GCA_038021265.1. Taxonomy (NCBI): domain Eukaryota; kingdom Metazoa; phylum Chordata; class Actinopteri; order Cypriniformes; family Leuciscidae; genus Cyprinella; species Cyprinella venusta. The sequence continues at coordinate 49,864,589 of CM075863.1, read as the reverse complement.
AACACACAATGCAAACGGGTGTGAAATGGACATTAGATCCACTACAGTTCTAAGAAACTTAGATGTGTTTAAGAACTCTTTTTTTCGTACAACAACAGCACTCGTCTTGTTTGTTTATTAGTGGATGCGGATGACCAGTCGTAGACCGGAAACTGATATGCTGACTTCTGACAAAAGCGGAAGTTCGAAACTACGGTTGTGCACATAGCCTGGCACTGAAGTTACAGGAGTTTCTTCCCGTTGCTATGCAACGGAACTAGGTCTTTAGCGTTCCTTTTGCTTAAACGAGGAGCTGATAATGTCAGGCTGTCCAAAAGGCGTAGATTCACTTCAGAGACAAAAATCTGCTGATTTGTATTATCCCTGAGAAAATAAAGCACGTTAAAATGATAATGTAGGCTATTAGAATATAGCCTATATATATATATATATATTATTCCGCTTATACTACAGTTACCACACCTCAAAAACATTGTTCAGGTGATTCATATCAAGACGTTTGTCAAGTTTTTGACGTAAAACGCTCTCGTATGTAGGACTAATTTCTTACGCATCTAATCCCATATACCTCCGTTGCTAATTCCAAAACGTCATTTTAGAGTTAGTAACGGAGGTTTGAGCCACTAGCAGACTAATGTAATGGGGACACACTTACAATTCGCTGAAATATTCGAAGACCGACTGTTTCCATCGACTGTAGCAGGTCTAACTAAACACCCACTGCAGACACAGACTGCACGCGCTGAACGCGCGTTTGGGCATGATCAGTCAGAACAAGTATCGACATCCATAACTGGCATTACAAATGCAAAGTGCAGTTACGACGCAAACCAAGAAACGGAGAAAAAGGCCTTTAAAGTTTTTATACCAGCCAGTCAGCATGTTATGGGTAGATTATGTGGGAATGCATCTCCGAAACGGGACATAATTTAACCCATCTTTTCACAAGACCATAAAGCCCATTATAAGTCTTAACTCATTTTTGACCAAATGTGTGGTTACTGCGCCTATCTGTCCCGGCTTTATGCAGTTATTAATGCAGTTATGAGAGAGAGAGAGAGAGAGAGAGAGAGAGAGAGAGAGAGAGAGAGAGAGAGAGAGAGAGAGAGAGAGATACGATGTGCGTCAAAATTATTTATTTATTTATTAACTTCGTTTTAATGAATTCGCTCATTATTTTATTAACTTCGTTTTAATGAATTCGTTCATTATTGTTTTCTATAATTGACAGTAGATAACCCAATAAATGAAAAACACAAAGCCCTTTTAACAACCCTATCAATAATTATTTATTTGTTATATTATCTGGAATACGAAAATCCGTGCAGCAGGACTATTCATTTATTTATATAGCCTATTCAGTTTAATTTTCTATTTACCCTATTATAGATAGGACTATACTTTATTAAAATCAAACTGTCTGTATGTGTCAATTGATTGTGAAGTTAGACATCGATTGCAGATCAAAGCGCATGGGGCTGCGCATGTCTCTTGTTCATAGACTGTAAAAAAAGATGGACGACGCCCCCTCGCTCTTTTCCATCAGAGAGAACTGAGGCCGCCAGTGTCTTGATATGGCGCTGACATCTCGAACTTGAGTCTGCGCACTTGCGTGTTTGGGGACCAGTCATGCGCAGTCGTGAGCAGGAAGTAAGGCCGCGAAATCAAGGCCCCGCCCTCATTCTCGCTGAATCAAACGCAAGCACACGCCCCGCACTTTCATTAAGTTGCCTCTGTCTGCTTCTTTCCTGTCCAATGATGTCTGCCGATTGCAGAACCTTGTTAAAATAAGGTAAATACAACTACTAACCACATAATCAACATTATTAAAAAACGTTCGCTGGTGCTTCAGTGACTACCTCGCACAGAGAACCTGTCAATCACAGCTGTCAATCATGATGTCAGAGCACCGTTATTTTATCATCACATAACTAACTAAAAACAAACTTATTTTAAAAACGAACACTTGAAATTACATAAACGTGATATAAACTACAGTAAATGACAGAAACTATCTTTGGAAAAAGTATATGTGAAGTGTAATTTAATTGTTTAGTTGGTCTCGCGTCCCATTGAATAACATGGGGGAGGCGGGGATTATGAGCTATACTAGGTCCAGTCACAGGGGGGCGATCGAGACGTTTTGGCTTCACTTTTGAGGGCTGGTGCGGCACGCTTGCTCTTGTTATGATTTGGATCCCATTTTCCGTTAACTACGCGCAGGGATATGGAACTGTAATGCGGTTCAAACTTGCCTGAAACTACTTTAGCCGTGCGTTTCCCTGAAAATAATTGCACACCTTTAGAACGTTCTCAACCAATCAGAGTCAAGCATTCAACAGCCCTGTAGTATATATATATATATATATATATATATATATATATATATATATATATATATATATATATATATATAAACACTTTTTTAATTTGCTTGTAGGTCTGTATAAATAAATTAACAGTAACTTTATTTTAGAACGGGTAAATACAGGAACTATGTCCGACTTCACCCAACCTCTTCACGTGTGTGATTTAACGTGTTTTATCTGACTCGTCGACCAGTCGCGCTTGAAAACGCCGCGAATTCCTTCAGATCGACTGGAATTGGAAATCAAAGACCAAAAAGGCTGTGGTGATTTTCTGCAGACACAGAGTTCAAAGTTCACCGTGTGCCTTTAATATGACTTATTTAGTTTCGTTTTTTATGAATCGAACAAACCGGAAGTAAACAGACAAATTGGCTTTATTTAGGTAGCAGAATATGGAGTTCTACATTTTTTCGTTTGAAATGTTGTTTTCTTCCCTGCATTTCTGTCCAGACGCCACACGCACGCGCTGTTCCTGTAAATATAATTTAGGTCCTTTTTAACTCTTTCCTCACCACCATATAGAAAAATTGTCTCTAGAGTTTGTCGTCTCTTTCTTTGGATTTACAGTCGCGGCTTCACTATATCAGTTCTCATCTGTCTTTTGACGATGTAGTGAAATCTGTGTTTCAAACTGCAGCAGTTCTGCAAAAAGAATATAGTAAAGATGTCTTTCACAAGTAAGTTTGGGATTCATTTGTTCACAGACATGAGTTCAGCGCTATTTTTTTTAATGTAGGAAACGCTCTAGATTTTTATCAGATTTTTGAAAATTGAACTTTTGCTTTCTTTAGTGAAAAAAACCCTCCAGGTCATTCAATCTCCTGGATACCAGCCCAGAGAAGAGTTTCTAAAATGTGAGTTAATATGAAAGCACACAAGTATAAAATCCAGTTTGGCTTTCTTTATGCTAAATTAACAGTATACTATATCTTTTGCAAAAACAAAAGTCATTAAAGAAAAATAATAAACAAATTTTATGATTAATTAGTTGTATTTGGAGTATAGCCATTGTAGATTGTAGTTCTTGAAAACTAAAAAAAATAGTGCTTGAAAAGTCCTTTAAAGTCCTGGAATTTAATTTTTACAAACTTTCAGAATGTGGGTTGGATTCATTCAGATTGATGTTTGCATGCAAACATTAACACATTGTGCATTATTCCTATCAGATTTCCATCTGTTGACTCTGAATCTGAACTCAGTGAATCATTGGCTCCGTCTGTCTGAGCGAAACACAGCGATCTGTTTCGCTGACACGTATCAGCCATATCCTGATCATCCAGACAGATTTGATTGTTGGACCGAGGCGATGTGTGTGGAGAGTGTGTCTGGACGCTGTTACTGGGAAGTGGAGTGGGCTGGAGATGGGAGATTAGGAGTGGATATAGGAGTGACATATAAGAGCATCAGCAGGAAGAAAGAAGGTCCTGAAAGTGCAGCTGGACGAAACAATCAGTCGTGGTGTTTGTTCTGCTCTCCAGAGTCCAGACTACTGTTCATTCTGGCACAATAACATTGAGACGGTTCTTCCTGTAGTCAATGTCTCCAGTAGAATAGGAGTGTATGTGGATCACAGCGCAGGGATTTTGTCCTTCTACAGCGTCTCGGACACAATGAGTCTCATCCACAGAGTCCAGACCACATTCACTCAGCCGCTCTACGCCACGATTGGATTAGAAAATGATACAACAGCAAAACTGTGTCGTCTGACTAAGTAACTGACACATCTACGGATTGTTTTGTAATTTATAATGATTAATCAGTATCAGTGAGATGTCAAGGGGCTTATTTTCTAATCTGAAAAACTACTAGTGAACACTTAGTCACAGCTATAGACCATTTCAAAAGATGTAAACAACACTGGTCCAGAAGCACTTCCTGTTTCAGTTTGTAACCGTTTTCTTTATTTTACATGTAAAGAAAACTTCTTAAAGATGTTTGTTTAACTTTTTGATTCAGTTTTAAATGTTCTGTTGGTTGTATTTTATCCCAGCTTTTATGTAGTGTTAAAAAACTGAAACAGGAAGTGCTTCTGGGCCAGTGTTGTTTACATCTTTTGAAATGGTCTATAATAAGGGCCAGATTTACTAACTGAGAGATGATAATTAAAGGGATACTTCACCGATTATAGCATTAAGCTTTGTATCGGTAGAAACCCGGTGGTATTTTTGAATGACTGTGCTTCCCTCCCTTATTTCCCCCCTAGATGAGAAATTTCTGCGTCGTGTGTCTGGATAAAAATCTCAGATGATGCAAAAATCGTCATTTAGTGTCAATGGAGGCTTGTTTTGGCTAGACTACAGACAGTAGTAGGAGCTAGTTCTGCAACCTGCCCTTAGGGGTTGGGATTTCAGTTTCATGTCAACTAGTAGCCTAGTTGTATCATTTCTTCCAATACTGCCCTCTGTTACCGGTAGGTGTGGCTTCGGAGTGGCCTCTTAGGGCAACGAAGCAAGTGTATTCCGGGAGTTGTTGTTGCTTGATTGTGTAATTTAGATTGTGATATTTTCACGAGACAGACTGGGTGCTGCAATAATGCGAAATATGTTAAATGTTTAACCCTTCCCGAACCCTTCCTGAATATAAGATTATATAAATTGTATATATCCTATAATCCTATAAATTGTATGTAGAAACATCATTAAATTTGGCACCCTGATAGATTAACCCTCTTATTATCTTTGGGGTCCTTTTTGACCCACAAATGACTTTTGGTCAAATTTTAAAAAATGTTCTCCTTTTCCAAATGGAATGAAACTTTCTACGACTCTTAACACTGTCTAGATCTACCCAAAAAAATATTTTGGAATGATATCTGTTTTTATGTTAGCATGAAAAAAATGCCAACACTCTTTATCTTTGGGGTCCCTGGAGACCCCACATAGTGAATATACAAAATTCATCATTAAAATCAGAAACAACGCAGATCACATAGACAGAAATAAAGTGGAACACTTCCAACAATGCAAAAAACATCCACAATGCACACACACACACTTCAAATACCAACACCTCCAGTAAACACCTCCAGTGCACCACCAGTCATTGTTCACAAAAAAAAAATCCAATCAGTTTTTTTTAGGAAATCATTTATTTATTACAATTTTTTTTACTGCTTTATTTGCTCATTTGTTATTGCTGTTCAGTTCATTGAATTTTTATGGGGTTTTTTTCTCAATATGTAATATAACTGTTTATTTCTCTTAATTTTTGTTCTTTTACAGTTCGTAACTGAAACGTTGATTTAAAATTATAGAATTATATTAAAAATAGATAATTGAAATAAATTATCAAATCTAAAGAGTCCAACATTTCTCTTTGTAACATCATGTTCAGGTTTGATTCTAATCATAATGTAACATTATTGAAAAACTTTTGTCAGAACAAAAAATACTTAACTTTGACAAAGTTTTTTTTTTTTTTGTTATAATTTTGATTTTATAATATTTAGATATGAATCCAACTGGAAAAACTTGTGAAATATATATAGTTTGGTTAGTCAAATAGCTTATAAGGGAGGTCTATGGCCATCTAGTGGTTAAAGTGATATTTTTTTTATTTTAAAACTGCATTTTCCAAAAAATTTAAAAAAAAATCTTACATTAAACCATGTAAAATGATCCATGTTATCTCTATGATTGAAAATTAGAAATCTGGGTCTTTTATAAAGTGAATTTTTCATACAAAGCCGGGGTTTTTTTTGTAAAAAAGCCTATTTAAATAAATATTTATTTATTAATTTATAGAAATTTAAAAGAATTCAAAAATCCTCCAAAAACTGCACAAATGTTGAGTAAAAACATTTATAAATAGAGTAAAATTATTTTTTTGTAAAAAAAAAAAATTATTATACTGCTTCAAAATGAAATGTTATTGTCTGGGGTCCCAAAGATAATGAGTGTAGACACAAATGAAGATAATAGAAGGGTTAATTTCTTTGGAAGTTGGTGCAGATCATTCTCAGGTCAATTTTGGCAATAATAATAAAGTGTTGGTTATGTTTTGACTTAATCATCATTTGACCTGAACCACTGAACTCAACTCATACAGGTTTGCAACAACTTTTTTGTGGGTTTGGGTGAGTAAATGATGACAGAATTTTCATTTTTGGGTGGAGTATCTGGAGAAGAAAATTTTAGAAAATAGTTTAGTTTCAAGTTTAAACTTTAAATTGCGTACGTTTACGTCTTTTGTCGATCAGCTTCCATTTTCTTTTCAGTCAAGTCAAATCTATTATATTTGTAATAATAAAATGAAGAGTACATGCTCAATATATGTGGAACAAAAAAATCAAAGAACTTAAAATGTATGTTAATATATTAAAAAGGAGAGATTCAACTTAGATAATAAATGAACTTGCTTCTAAGCTAGCACAACTATGATGTGAATTTAAAAGAAACAAAAATCATAGACTTTCTTTTTAATATAATGTCATTTTTTGTGTTATTTTAACTTATTTTTACCCTTCAAATCCTGAATTACTGTGCATTTCTTTACCATCATTTAAGAATTGACAACGGAGTAAGACGACGGGTGATGTTTCAAGATTTATCAGTTTATTATTAAGCATCACATGTGTTTTGAAACTGTATGGTGTGTGTTTTCAGCTCTCAGCTGTGAGTTTCTGCAGGGTGAATTTGAGGCGGTCTCGAGAACTGCTGCACACCTCCAGAGATTTATTCTGCCTGCGTAATAATCAAACACACACACACACACACAAAGAGAAGACTCAGTGATCACGCACTACACAGAACATTACACTCATAAACATTAGTTAGTTAGTTGAGTTACCTGGCCATGAAAGCATTGAGGACAGTGATGTGATCTCGGGGGAAATAACTCTGTTTTACTGCATGTTCCAAACACTGTAGATGACCTGGGACCACCTTCACCGCCTTTAACTTATCCTCGCTCTACAGAGAAAGAGAGAAATAGCCGAACATCAAAACACGCTCGGCTGGAACGGTTCTAGTCATGGTGAGCAATGAAACCAGGTGCATTTCTAATAGGACAGGGGTTTTCAAACTGAGGCTCTACATGAAAAGTAAGCATTTATATTCAAAAAGGGTGTCTTTGCAGTGGATTTGTCTTATTTGAGGGTCCTTGGCATTGAAAAGTTTGAAACCCCTGGTTCGGTACAATTGTAAAAGCCCAAACTACTGTAGTATAGCAATATGTGGACTCGTATAGAGGGTATGCGTGTGACGTCACCATCGGCCTGCAGTTCCTCACAGTGAGTGGCAAAAAGACTGTGCGGCTATATTTGTTATTAGCGTGAATGCCGCGGAAAACAAACACAACGCATATAAAGTGGGAAAGATCTTTGCGATTGACTGGACAACTAGATTTGACAAAAAAAAAATCGAAACTGTATATTTTTACAGACTGCTGATGGATCGCTGCAATTCACAGAAACAACTGGACTCCAGTCAGCGCTGGAACGGTTCTAGTCATGGTGAGCAATGAAACCAGGTGCATTTCTAATAGGACAGGGGTTTTCAAACTGAGGCTCTACATGAAAATGTAAGCGTTTATATTCAAAAAGGGTGTCTTTACAGTGGATTCGTCTTATTTGAGGGTCCTTGGCATTGAAAAGTTTGAAACCCCTGGTTCGGTACAATTGTAAAAGCCCGAACTACTGTAGTATAGCAATATATGGACTCGTATAGAGGGTATGCGTGTGACGTCACCATCGGCCTGCAGTTCCTCACAGTGAGTGGCAAAAAGACTGTGCGGCTATATTTGTTATTAGCGTGAATGCCACGGAAAACAAACACAATGCATATAAAGTGGGAAAGATCTTTGCGATTGACTGGACAACTAGATTTGACAAAAAAAATCGAAATTGTATATTTTTACAGACTGCTGATGGATCGCTGCAATTCACAGAAACAACTGGACTCCAGTCAGCGAAAGCTGGATTTGCAGTTATCGTTTTGTGTCAATATGCTGAATTTAGGTGTAAAACCATACCCATATATTTTGTATTGTTATATATTTATTAACAACTCATCAATTAAATATTTATCATTGCATATTCTGCATTATTGTATGTTTTTTAATAAAGTCTGACCATAAAAAAGTATAAAGTTTTATGGCTGGGTGATATGATGATATATAGGCAATATAACACTGATATAAGTGATCAGCCGGATATAAAGCATTTATATAAAGCGTTAACAGGCAAATTTGCTTTATGTTTAGGTCTATATTGCTTTTATTTCCCCGATGTCGAAATCAGGCAAACATAAATGTCAGGAAACATGATTCCTGGCTGCATGTCAATATCCATGGATCATTGGATCTTTAGAAAGTTGTAAGGAACACTATATTGAGTCCAACATTTAGTTTAAATTGATAAAATTGTTCGTTTTAGTCGCATTTTCGCAGTTAAATCCAGTCATGCAGCAGATCTTTTGCCACTAAGTCAGGCTGAGGGGGGTTGTTCCGGCGGGAAAGTGACGTCAATGCATTCCCTCTATATATAATGCACGTTTCAGTGACAGAAATGACAAAGTCAACATAAAATGTCATTCATAACCTATTTTAGTTATGTGATATGGCATATTTCCAAGAGAAAGGGTATTCATCTAGAAAACACTATACTATATGCACAAACCAGCTCAGTTTTAGCTCATTTTACCTTCAACAGTCCAAGCATCACCAGTAACGATGACACAAAACTCAAACCCTGGAAAGACGGTGTAAAGAAGGCTTTACTCAGCACCGCATCTGAAACACACAGACACACACGAGTCAGTCGAGCGGCACTCTCAGATCATTCATCAACCATGTGTTCACGTCCTCTCACCGATACTCTCCAGCACGGCTGCTTTCACCTCCGCGTCGTCGTCCTTATACACAGAGGAGATTTTCAGGAACGCTTCAGCCGTCTTGCCGACATCAAACAAGTCCACCTGTAAAACACACGCAAGCGCTCAGCACTAGAACTGTGGCGATTACTACGTCTTCTCTTTCTGTGTTTTTCAATTACACTGCTTTAGGTCTTGTGTTTTTAGAGCTGAAACATGTTCTGCATGAACGGCCTTTTAAGATAATCCTGAAACACACGTTATGTGTCTCTGCGATATGGAAGTGTGCGTATATTTGTGGTGCTCAATGTAAATGTGACCTGTTGCTGGATGAGGAAGCTTCTCCTTTCACCGAGTCGCAGTAGTTTGTCTGGAGACGGAAAACTCAGGAAAGACGAGACATCTGGAGTGCGAGGTGCTGAAGGCGGCGTTGAGAACTACACAGACATCCACAGATACATGTTTATTTCTCTTCTTTCATTTTGAGCTTTCATCGGTTTTGTTAAAAGTTTCAAGGCTTTGAAATAGAAGTCATCAAACCTGATTTAATTCACTCTTTTCTTCTTCGCCTTCTCCCTCCTCCTCTTCCTCCTCCTCGTCTTCATCATCATCGTCGTCATCATCGTCGTCATCCTCATCTTCATCTTCCTCAGGTTCTCCCTCGTCATCACTGTGTGTGTGTGTTTGCGAATGGGGTGAAAAAGTAATTACGGAGTCTTTACAATTCATTGTCTTCAATTCAAATGCATATGGATACAGAAGACCGCCAATGAAAGCTCATCTAAAACAGGTAAATATGGAAACTGGTTTCCGCCACAGAATGAAAAAAAAAAAAGGTAATTGTGACTTTTTTCTCACAATTGTGACTTTCTTTCTCAGAATTGCGACTTTATATCTTGAAATTGTGACTTTATTTCTCAGAATTGCGACTTTATATCTCGCAATTGCGACTTTATTTCTCAGAATTGCGACTTTATATCTCGAAATTGCGACTCTATTTCTCAGAATTGCGACTTTATATCTCGCAATTGCGATTTTATTTCTCAGATTTGTGACTTTATTTCTCAGAATTGCGACTTTATTTCTCAGAATTGCGACTTTATATGTCTCAGAATTGCGACTTTATATCTTGCAATTGCGACTTTATTTCTCAGAATTGCGACTTTATATCTCGCAATTGCGACTTTATTTCTCAGAATTGCGACTATTTCTCAGAATTGCGACTTTATTTCTCAGAATTGCGACTTTATTTCTCAGAATTGCGACTTTATATCTCGCAATTGCGACTTTATTTCTCAGAATTGCGACTTTATATCTCGAAATTGCGACTTTATTTCTCAGAATTGCGATTTTATTTCACAGAATTGCGACTTTATTTCTCAGAATTGCGACTTTATCTCGCAATTGCGACTTTATTTCTCAGAATTGCGACTTTATATCTCGCAATTGCGACTTTTTTTCTCAGAATTGCGACTTTATATCTCGCAATTGCGACTTTATTTCTCAGAATTGCGACTATTTCTCAGAATTGCGACTTTATTTCTCAGAATTGCGACTTTATTTCTCAGAATTGCGACTTTATATCGCAATTGCGACTTTATTTCTCAGAATTGCGACTTTATATCTCGCAATTGCGACTTTATTTCTCAGAATTGCGACTTTATATCTTGAAATTGTGACTTTATTTCTCAGAATTGCGACTTTATTTCTCAGAATTGCGACTTTATATCTCGCAATTGCGATTTTATTTCTCAGAATTGTGACTTTATTTCTCAGAATTGCGACTTTATTTCTCAGAATTGCGACTTTATATCTTGCAATTGCGACTTTATTTCTCAGAATTGCGACTTTATATCTCGCAATTGCGACTTTATTTCTCAGAATTGCGACTATTTCTCAGAATTGCGACTTTATTTCTCAGAATTGCGACTTTATTTCTCAGAATTGCGACTTTATATCTCGCAATTGCGACTTTATTTCTCAGAATTGCGACTTTATATCTCGAAATTGCGACTTTATTTCTCAGAATTGCGATTTTATTTCACAGAATTGCGACTTTATTTCTCAGAATTGCGACTTTATCTCGCAATTGCGACTTTATTTCTCAGAATTGCGACTTTATATCTCGCAATTGCGACTTTATTTCTCAGAATTGCGACTTTATATCTCGCAATTGCGACTTTATTTCTCAGAATTGCGACTTTATATCTCGAAATTGCGACTTTATTTCTCAGAATTGCGATTTTATTTCACAGAATTGCGACTTTATTTCTCAGAATTGCGACTTTATATCTCGCAATTGCGACTTTATTTCTCAGAATTGCGACTTTATATCTCACAATTGCGACTTTATTTCTCAGAATTGCGACTTTATATCTCGCAATTACGACTTTATTTCTCAGAATTGCGACTTTATTTCTCAGAATTGCGACTATATCTCGCAATTGCGATTTTATTTCTAAGAATTGCGATTTTATATCTTGCAATTGCGACTTTATTTCTCAGAATTGCAACTTTATATCTTGCAATTGCGACTTTATTTCTCAGAATTGTGACTTTATCTCTTACAATTGCAACTTTTTTTCTCACAATTGTGACTTTATTTCTCAGAATTGCGACTTTATATCTCGCAATTGCGACGTTATTTCTCAGAATTGCGACTTTATATCTTGAAATTGCGACTTTATTTCTCAGAATTGCGACTTTATATCTAACAATTGCGACTTTATTTCTCAGAATTGCGACTTTATATCTCGCAATTGCAACTTTATTTCTCAGAATTGTGACTTTATATCTCGAAATTGCGACTTTATTTCTCAGAATTGCGACTTTATATCTCGCAATTGTGACTTTATTTCTCAGAATTGCGACTTTATATCTCGCAATTGCGTCTTTATTTCTCAGAATTGTGAATTTATATCTCGCAATTGAGAGAGAAAAAGTCACAATTTTTTATTTTATTTTTTTCCGTGGCGGAAACAAGCTTCCAGAGGTAAAGGTATTTTTTCATATAAAGATAAAGGGAATTTAGGAGGCAAATGAGTTTTTTTGAGATTGACTTGGTTAAGTTTGTGTTTGGTACCTCAGAGAGCCCAGTTTGTCTGTCATGTTCATGCTTTCCATCACCTCTCTAAGACCTTCACATCCTTCTTCACCCAGACAGTTCCCTGAAGACAGAAACATTTATTAGGAGTATTACTGCAGTGTTGAATGTTTTATCAATCAAACCAGTGTCATCAATGAGATACTATTATAGCTTTTGTAATATTTTCAATGTTTTTATTTTTTTAATATATTTTCCGTTTTTAATTTTGAAGTTTTGGTGATTTTGTTTTTCTTTTGCAACTATTGTATATACTTTTTTATATTTCATGTAATATGTCAATATAGTTTTTTAGTGAATGATTTTTAGTCATTTATATTCATTTAGTATTAGTTATTTTAGTTAAATGTGAAATGTTTCTTTGGAAACTAGCTGAAATAACATACGTTTAGTTTTTCTTTTCAGTTAATGTTCATTTCAAATAACAAAAAGTTTTTGTTAAATCATATCTGTGCATCTAAGGGTTGCTTTATCACTGCAAATCACTGTTGGTGTGTTTTAAACATATTTAGGAGTGTATTATGTATTAGGTGAAGCACATGCACAAATGCACAACTGAGACAGAACAAATCATAATTAAATCTTAAATGTCAAAAAGAGGGTTATAACCTGTTCGCCTTTAGTTTGAGAGCACAAACTTGAATAAACCAGTGAATCTTTAATGATCCTAATGATGCTGTGATGTTTTTCTTTGTAAGTGTGTTGTGTGTGTGTGTGTTTGTACCATTCAGGTCGAGTTTTTCCAGCTGATCTTTGAGTTGGACGGATCGGGCCACATCCAGCGCCGCTTCCTGAGTGATTTCACCGAAGGACAGATTCAGCTCCTGGTGGGAACAAGACGAGCATCTTTACTGATTTAGCTTTCAACATTTCATCATTTTTAAGTAGCATATAGCATATAATTACAATTATTCAGGATGACCTGTCAGTACCTTGAGTATCGGCAGTCCTTCCCTCAGAGTCTCTGCTATGGCACTGGCTCCTTTAGACCGAACAAGACAGTCACCAAAATTGATCACTTGCACATTTCGCAGGTGTTTCAGCGCCTAAAAAACACACACATGGAAAGAAACATTTGAAAACCAAACCTTTTTCATGCACTGGTAAATTTGGGGGTTATTTTGCTTGCATGACTAGTCGATGCCATTTTTCATCTAAAGCACGATAAGTAAGTACCTCTGCCATAGCGATGGCTCCTTTCTTGGTGAAAGTGTTGTCGTTGAGGTTGAGCACTCGCAGCTGTGGGTTGTGCTGCATAGCGGTGGCTAAAGCTGTAACTCCTGGGTGATTGATGCCATTCTGGGGCATGTGCACTTCCTCCAGACTGCCAATCAACTGAGAAGATAAAGCATTCACCAATGAGCCAATCAGGGGTGTGTTTCCCGTACAGCGCCGTAACTCGCTGCTTCACTGCCGTAGTACGATGCATCGTTGAAGAAATCATCAAGCTAATCACGACTGTTTCCTGAAACCATATTGTCTTAAATAGGTCGTTCAACCACGGTGGTTAATGATGTTAATCACGTATGTGTTGGAGTAATAACAAATCTTAATGACTGAATGACTTTATTTCTCAGAATTGCGACTTTATATCTCGAAATTGCGACTTTATTTCTCAGAATTGCGACTTTATATCTCGCAATTGCGACTTTATTTCTCAGAACTGCGGCTTTATATCTCGAAATTGCGACTATTCCTAAGAATTGCGACTTTATATCTCGCAATTGCGACTTTATTTCTCAGAATTACGACTTTATATCTCGCAATTGCGACTTTATTTCGCAGAATTGCGACTTTATATCTCGCAATTGCGACTTTATTTCTCAGAATTGCAACTTTATATCTCGAAATTGCGACTTTATTTCTCAGAATTGCGACTTTATATCTTGCAATTGCGACTTTATTTCTCAGAATTGCGACTTTATATCTCGAAATTGCGACTTTATTTCTCAGAATTGCGACTTTATATCTTGCAATTGCGACTTTATTTCTCAGAATTGCGACTTTATATCTCGAAATTGCGACTTTATTTCTCAGAATTGCGACTTTATATCTCGAAATTGCGACTTTATTTCTCAGAATTGCAACTTTATATCTCGAAATTGCGACTTTATTTCTCAGAATTGCGACTTTATATCTTGCAATTGCGACTTTATTTCTCAGAATTGCGACTTTATATCTCGAAATTGCGACTTTATTTCTCAGAATTGCGACTTTATATCTTGCAATTGCGACTTTATTTCTCAGAATTGCGACTTTATATCTCGAAATTGCGACTTTATTTCTCAGAATTGCGACTTTATATCTCGAAATTGCGACTTTATTTCTCAGAATTGCGACTTTATATCTCGCAATTGCGACTTTATTTCTCAGAATTGCAACTTTATATCTCGAAATTGCGACTTTATTTCTCAGAATTGCGACTTTATATCTTGCAATTGCGACTATTTCTCAGAATTGCGACTTTATATCTCGAAATTGCGACTTTATTTCTCAGAATTGCAACTTTATATCTCGAAATTGCGACTTTATTTCTCAGAATTGCGACTTTATATCTTGCAATTGCGACTTTATTTCTCAGAATTGCGACTTTATATCTTGCAATTGCGACTTTATTTCTCAGAATTGCGACTTTATATCTCGAAATTGCGACTTTATTTCTCAGAATTGCGACTTTATATCTTGCAATTGCGACTTTATTTCTCAGAATTGCGACTTTATATCTTGCAATTGCGACTTTATTTCTCAGAATTGCGACTTTATATCTCGAAATTGCGACTTTATTTCTCAGAATTGCGACTTTATATCTCGAAATTGCGACTTTATTTCTCAGAATTGCGACTTTATATCTCAAAATTGTGACTTAACTAATCTAATAACTAATAACTAATCTTAATGAAATGGTTTATAATCTTTGATTTCCAGATTCAATCATAGAGCACGTTCACACTCTTCAAAAACGATGGTTTTGTGAAACATCGACTCGTTGAGCTATGCTGATAACGACAGAACTTGGCTAATGATGCTTTTGGGAAACACACCCCAGATGAGGGAAACTGAACAAAGTTAGCAATGGACCAAATAACACCGGCTGACTAAAAGGGGTAGTTCACTTTGAAATTAATTTTTGGTACGTTTTGGCTTACCTCAAGGGCATCCAGGATGTAGGTGTCTTTGTTTCCACAGTATTTTCAATTTTGATATTTTTAGGTCAAACCGTTTGTGTCTGTCAGTCATATAATGGAGGTCTATGGTCACCACCACGCTTGCAAGAGGTAAAACAATATAAATACTGTTCGTTTTCTCACACAAACCGCTTGTTTCGTGTCTAAGGCCATTAATGTGTACTTACATTTACGAGTCATCAAATCAAGTTTAATTTGGACTTCTCTTTGCATGCTCTTTGAGGTGGACCCCATAGACCTCCATTATATGACTGACAGACAAGAACGGTTTGACCTAAAAATGTCAAAATTGAAACTACTGTGGAAACAAAGACATCTACATCTTGGATGCCCTTGAGGTAAGCTAAAACATATCCAAAAATTAATTTCAAAGTGAACTATTCCTTTGAAGGTAGATATAAAAACAAACCCCAAATATATGCAAAAATCAAGAAAATTATTAATATTGTAGATGATATTTTGTTCTTTTGTCCTCCAGCACCTGAAAAGCCTGCGCCAGCGCTGTGGCTCCATCATTCTCCAGTCTGTTCCTGCCGGCGATGAACACCTTCAGCTGCAATGGGGTGCCGAGCGCACTCGACTCCTTATGACACGCCGTCAGAGCCGCCGCCAGGATCTACAGAAGCCCAAACACCGCATTACCAGAGGAAAAAAAATAGCAATATAATTAAGGTTGGGTATCGCTTGAAGTTTAACGATTCCGATTATGGTTCTCAATTCCGATTCTTATCAATTCCTAAATCCAATTTTTCTCTGTTTCCAATTCCTCATTCCAACTTTATCTTTGGAAATTCCAACCATTTCCAAAGGTTAAAAAAACAACAACCTTAGATATCATATTTAGTCTAATTGTAACTGAATAAAAAACTTTGCCAGTACCATAGAAACACAACGAGCCTAACTAATATATATGTCAAGCATTATTAAAGACTAGTAAACACTCAGTAATTAAAAAAGAACAAATACAAATTTAGCAATTGCGACAAAAGGTACAACTGAATACAGATACGAGTGAAGATTTTCAGGTATTCGGGTACAGAAACTGTTATCAAATGTAAAATAACTCACTTTATAAATAAAATATGCATTACAAATATAGCTACAAAAGTTATTCACTCATGAACGTATACATTTTCTCAGAGACTGAAGATGCTGTCACTTTAAGAGTTGCCCACATGCGAGGCACATACAAAAATGTGCGAGTCGTCTCGCGTTCGAATGGTTTTAAGTCATATTGAAATGCTCACACAGGAATTGATTCATTTTATAACCAAGTATCCAATTCCTGACCGCAAGTATTTGATTCCCGGTTTTCGATTCTCAACCCTAAATATAATAGAGCGCAACAGTTTCGTCCACTTTTTTTAGCATCTTGGGTTTCAGAATATGAACTAACCCATTCATTTGCGAATGATTTGCAAACGTGATTCTCTGATTGGTGGATATTTCTCTGCAGAATAATGGGTAATGTAGTTTTTGACCAAGAATTCTGCTGTTAACTCTTTCCCCGCCAAACACGGAATTTTCCGGGTTTCAAGAGTTTGTGTACGTAAGGGGCTGCGGAAGGAGACCTCGTTCTACTGCAAAAGTTGTGGTGCTTTGGGGTTATTTAATATTTAACAATATTATCGATCTGTGTTGTACTACTTTCATGTTATCACTGTGAAACTGCTTTGATACAATCTGTATTGTGAAAAGCACTATATAAATAAATCTGACTTGACTTGACTTGTGTTGTCCCCTTACATCCTGGGAAATGTTACTCCGTTTACCACTCAAAAGCAAATTACAGTGCCTAAATTTGATATATTTTACATTTATTTATTTTTTTTAATTTGTTTTGGAAAGTTTTATATTTGAAGAAAACAACATCTGAATGTATTCTGCTTGAAAATGCACTTTTTTGATAAAAATTTTGTACAAAATGTTGTGTTTTTGACAAAACCTACATCCGTTCAAGTGGCAATAAAAAAAGAACAAATGAAGATAAAATAAAATAGTTTTTTTGTCTAAAAGCAGAGGCTCAGATCTTTATTTTGATATATAGCTTCTTCATATATTCATGGAAGAAAATATTCAACGGGCCATTAAAGATCGTTAAAGATTAAAAATCGTCAAAAACCCTGGCGGTGGCTGGCAACTTTTTTTTAAAAACGCTGGCGGGGAAAGAGTTAAAATGACTATTTTAAAACTAGTTTAAAGCAAATAACATCGATTAACACCCTCATAGCTTACAGTATATCTGTCTTAAACAGTTATAAGTTGGAGTTTTTCCTGTAGCATCGTCATAAGCCCCGCCCACCTTTCCTCCTCCGATGCCCATTCCACAGTTGTTCAGGCGCAGTTCCTGCAGCGAGTGACAGGCGGCGCTCTTGAGCAGCTTCTCGATGCCTTTCACGCCATCGGGTCCAAAGGCGTTATCGCTCAGATCCAGAACCTTCAGCTGAGCTCCCGCCAAGATTAACGCGTCACCCAGAGAAACCTGCAGAAAAACAGCGTACTTTCGTTAAACGCTCTGTGCTGGGAGTAACGCATTACCCGCAACTCGAGTCACCGTATTTATTAAATGTATGTTTTGTTAGCAAGCCCAGCCCAGGTGAGAAAAAGTAACACAAAAGTAACACAACGCATTACTTTCAATAAAAAGTAAAACAATTAGTTACTTTTTGAGTGAGTAATACAACATTGTAATGCATTATTTTAAACGTAACTTTCACCAACACTGATCACAACTACTTACTAGGAGCACGTTGGGGTTTAATATAGAGTTCGCAAAGGGTTTCACCAAACAAAGATGATGGTGATACCGTGAAGAAAACTTTAACTGTTAAATCATCAAATCTTACCAGCGCAGGAGGGATTTCAGCTCGCAGGCGGCCGGTAAACATGTCGCTCCAGTGGCAGCACTAACACAGAAAAACAAGAGATACAGGACATTGATTCCTTATGTTTCCTAATGACAGCGTTAAGTGAATAAACATTACAAACACATCCTAAATGTGTGTTTTTTTTGCTCTTGGTAGGCAATAAATCAACACAAAATACACTCTTATTGATTTCCTTAATTCAAAAATAATATAAATATTTCTCATTTTTTCCATCATCGTGTAACATTTGGGCTCTGTGACATTGTGATCGTCACAAATCTTATTTATTATTGCTGCAAGTGAACCTGTTGTTTTAGTTTTTCTATAATATAATAAAATAATGAATGATTATTATAGAATATAACAAAATTACAACTTTTAACATAATTTTAGATGCATTTTTTTGCTTTGAAAGTCATTGAGAAAAAATGTCGACAGTTTTATCATATTATAGAAAAACTAAAAAATGACAGGTTCACTTCTACCTGTTTGATTCTTAATGTCATAATTATGACTATTAAAATCATAATCTTTAAGTAATAATATCTATTCATACTATTGTTTTCTTATATGGTGGAAATGGGCTCGAAATTATAACTTAATAAATTGAAATTATGACGTATTAAGAATAATTATGAGATAAATTCCAATTTAAGTCATAATGTCAACTTTTCAAGTCATAATTTTGACTTTTTATTAGGGCTGTGCAAAAATGAATTGCGATTAATCGCATCCAAAATAAAAGTCTGTGTTTACATAATATATTTGTGTGTGCTGTATATAATTATTTTGTATATATAAATACACACACATGCATGTATACATTTAAGAAAATGTGTTATTCATATATAAAATATTTGTATTTATATAATATAGATCATGTGTTTATATATATGAAGAGTTCAGATGCAAAAGCCTCTAAGTGCCATTTGAAAATTCCTTCTGAAATGATCATTTTTATCAAGCTTGTATATTTAAGTTCAGTAATTTCACTTAAATGACAATTAATAGGTAATCTTCATTGCAATTTAAGTGAAATTACTGAACTTAAATATACAAGCTTGATAAAAATGATCATTTTAGAAGAAAATTTCAAATGGCACTTAGAGGCTTTTGCATCTGAACTCTTCATATATATATATTTACAGAATTTAAGCGCAAATAATTCTTAAATATATACATGCATGCATAGGTATTTATATATACAAAATAATTATATACAGCACACACAAATAGAATATTATGTAAACACAGACTTTTATTTTGGATGCGATTAATCGCAATTAACTTTTGCACAGCCCTACTTTTTATGCATGATATACTGATTGTGGCGGAAACTGGCTTTTATTTACATTTCAGTTTATTGCCAAGGCAACATTTCTAATTTCTGGTTAGCTAATAGGCCTGCAAGCCACTCTCAGATGGTGATGGACTGTTTTAGGACAGAGTTTAATAAAGCTGAAGATCATGAGTGTGTTTTTAGCACCTGCAGGTCGCTCTTCTTCTCCAAGGCTTTGGCGATGGTCTGCGCCGCCTCCACGCCGATGGTGTTTCCCTCCAGCCTGAGCGCACGCAGTCCGTCAAACTCCTCGATCTCCTTCACCATCTTCTCCACTGCACACAAAACCACACATTATTCTCTCAAAAACACTTGGGAAACAGACATGAGGTGATCAGATGTGGGTCTGAGCTCACCAGACTGAGCGTTGTCCAGTTTAAGACCCTGTCCTTTATAGCTGAGCTCTCCCTCGTTGACTTGAGCTTTCGCCAACGAGTCGGCGAGATTTGCCACATCATCTGATGCCATCCTGACACCAACTGAAGACCATATATAAACACATACGAGTTAAAACAGAGAGGAAACAGTTCAAGAGAATCATGAAGATAGGTTTTTACTGAGGGGTTTGTTCATATGTCATTCAGCTGACTTTATATAACGCTTTATTCCTAAAAATAGAGTAAAAGTATACAGTATATCAGGCTGTTGACAGTATTTTCTGACTTATGAAAATATAAAAAGAGATATCCAAAATCCCCACGGTAAAAACCTTTAACTCTAATATGTAAACAAAGTGAATTTTGAACCTGGCTTTATCCAATGTTCAGATTTATCTTCTGGAAATGTAAGCTAATTAGTTGATATTTAACTAGATAATACCTCGTTTGCACATTTAAACATAACATTTCATAAAACTAGTAATACAATTCTTAATGTAATCATTCAATAAGTCAACATCTAATAGATCATCTTTTACCATGTTCATCTGTAGTGTATTTCCTTCATTATTTTTATTGTTGATATTCAAGTGGCTAGCAGTTAGATGAATTCATTCCAAATAAACCTATTGTACATGTAAAAATGTTAAATATTCTTAATTGTGTAACCGCTGATGTTCACCCCAAAATTAATGCGTCATATGAACCATAGACTGTAAGGTTTCATGTATCCAGATTCATAACTTACACCACATGATCAACACACAAAACACGTTTTAAGCGATTCAGCCTATTACAACTATACACTCGT
Source organism: Cyprinella venusta (assembly GCA_038021265.1). Lineage (NCBI taxonomy): Eukaryota > Metazoa > Chordata > Actinopteri > Cypriniformes > Leuciscidae > Cyprinella > Cyprinella venusta. The sequence goes on along the minus strand of CM075863.1, from coordinate 49,843,729 downwards.
TCCCGGAACAAAATTAGTGTTTATATATTATGTTTGTACTTACAAGTGCTGTTTGAAATGATTTCTGGCTGCAGATGTAGGCTATTTTCTTTTTTCTCCCAATTCCTTCCTCCCGCTCACGCTGATGACGCATATGGTGTTGACGCGCAGTGATTCATGGGGTTTGTAGTTCGATGTCCCTTTTCCAGAGTTCTTAATTTTGCGTCTTTTTGTCATTTTTTTAAGATTTACTGCCTGTGTTGAGAAAAATAACACATACCAATGACGGTATAACTGGTTTAGGATTAAAAAATAGTAATAAGTCAAAGTATTGATTTTGTTGAAAGGTAGCTTTAATAAGTTGTTGGACTGCAGTGGAACATCAGTATGTTTTCCCCCACTGTGTCTAGATTGCGTTATGTCCAGTGTAGAGATACTAATATTTTGAGAAGGTAATTAAAGGTCTCTCCTTAAAAAACTTTTCTCAAAACTAAAACACATGGTCAATCACGAGTCACGACTCACGTACCAACAAACTAACAGCATTTATGTTTATGTTAGTAAAAAACAGGTATATTAAATCAAAATAAAAAATCATTTAGGAATATGAATGTTTATAATTTTGTTATAAAAAGTTTAATAGTGCCAAGAGACCTCCGTTATATCGTAACGTCGCTGTCACATGACAAGTGTTACTTTTATCAGCGCTGTCCCAGATGGACCAATCACAGATGTTGTTGATTCCTGGAAATGGGTCTTTTATATTACATCATAATATTTATTAAAGCGTTTTTCCTTTTGTATATGCCTTATAGACTCTATAAATGAACATTTTCACTGTATTTACGTCCCTACTAATGAATAATAACATTATTAAAAAAGTTCAGAGTGAGATTCGTGCCGCCTGGCGGAACGGTCGCGTGTGTCTCACGAGAAGGAGCGGTTATTAACTGGAAACATTTGTCGAGTTTACAGTGCAGTCGACACATGATACATCTGGAAAATGTCGTGAGATTGATCAATTCATAATCTGACAGTCATTCCTCTAATGTTTTAGACACGAACCACTAAATAGACACTCGCGAGGCTCAGAAGAAAGCGCGTTTGGTCTTGATTTTCTCCAGACTCAGGTGAGTTTATGGAAAGTTTTTGAGTGCTTGTGATATGATACTGTATTCTGGCGTTATATTTGCTTTTTGGTGGCTGACGTTGTGGGTTATTGGGTCTTCGTCGTGAATGTTTATTTCCAGCTGCTTCCGTTTCGTTTTTGCAGAAACTGCAGTGAGGAAGTTATTTTGGGCGTGTTTTAAATGTCCACTTCCAGTACAGTAGCGGTTTTTGGGTAGGATCTTAGTATGCAGTAAATGCTATAATATTTTTGTAGACTGTAATAATTTAAAAGTGATGTTACCTCCTTCAGGATTTTAATTTTTGGTGCATAAACACAAAAAAATGGTTGTAGCTAACTTATTTGTAAAAAAATTAATTGGTTAACAGTAAGTTTTCTTCCTATGTAATGCATGGGGAAAAAACTAATATAAAGTTAAGTAAAAAAATCAACAAAAATCCTGTAATTTACAGTGAATTCTTTTAAAATGTCACTTCTTTATTTTTTGTAAATTACTTGTGTTAATAAATTGTGTTAATTTTTGGTGCATAAACACAAAAAAATGGTTGTAGCTAACTTATTTGTAAAAAACTAAATTGGTTAACAGTAAGTTTTCTTCCTATGGGGAAAAACTAATATAAAGTTAAGTAAAAAAATCAACAAAAATCCTGTAATTTACAGTGAATTCTTTTAAAATGTCACTTTTTTATATTTTGTAAATTATTTGTGTTTATAAATTGTGTTAATTTTTGATGCATAAACACAAAAAAATGGTTGTAGCTAACTTATTTGTAAAAAAATAAATTGGTTAACAGTAAGTTTTCTTCCTATGGGGAAAAACTAATATAAAGTTAAGTAAAAAATCAACAAAAATCCTGTAATTTACAGTGAATTCTTTTAAAATGTCACTTTTTATTTTTTGTAAATTACTTGTGTTAATAAATTGTGTTAATTTTTGGTGCATAAACACAAAAAAATGGTTGTAGCTAACTTATTTGTAAAAAAATAAATTGGTTAAGAGTAAGTTTTCTTCCTATGTAATGCATGGGGAAAAACTAATATAAAGTTAAGTAAAAAATCAACAAAAATCCTGTAATTTACAGTGAATTCTTTTAAAATGTCACTTTTTTATTTTTTGTAAATTACTTGTGTTAATAAATTGTGTTAATTTTTGATGCATAAACAAAAAAAATGGTTGTAGCTAACTTATTTGTAAAAAAACTAAATTGGTTAACAGTAAGTTTTCTTCCTATGGGGAAAAACTAATATAAAGTTAAGTAAAAAATCAACAAAAATCCTGTAATTAACAGTGAATTCTTTTAAAATGTCACTTTTTTATTTTTGTAAATTACTTGTGTTGATAAATTGTGTTAATTTTTGGTGCATAAACACAAAAAAATGGTTGTAGCTAACTTATTTGTAAAAAAATAAATAAATTGGTTAACAGTAAGTTTTCTTCCTATGTAATGCATGGGGAAAAACTAATATAAAGTTAAGTAAAAAATCAACAAAAATCCTGTAATTTACAGTGAATTCTTTTAAAATGTCACTTTTTTATTTTTGTAAATTACTTGTGTTAATAAATTGTGTTAATTTTTGGTGCATAAACACAAAAAATGGTTGTAGCTAACTTATTTGTAAAAAAACTAAATTGGTTAACAGTAAGTTTTCTTCCTATGGGGAAAAACTAATATAAAGTTAAGTAAAAAATCAACAAAAATCCTGTAATTTACAGTGAATTCTTTTAAAATGTCACTTTTTTATTTTTTGTAAATTACTTGTGTTAATAAATTGTGTTAATTTTTGGTGCATAAACACAAAAAAATGATTGTAGCTAACTTATTTGTAAAAAACTAAATTGGTTAACAGTAAGTTTTCTTCCTATGTAATGCATGGGGAAAAACTAATATAAAGTTAAGTAAAAAATCAACAAAAATCCTGTAATTTACAGTGAATTCTTTTAAAATGTCACTTTTTTATTTTTTGTAAATTACTTGTGTTAATAAATTGTGTTAATTTTTGGTGCATAAACACAAAAAAATGGTTGTAGCTAACTTATTTGTAAAAAAATAAATTGGTTAACAGTAAGTTTTCTTCCTATGGGGAAAAACTAATATAAAGTTAAGTAAAAAATCAACAAAAATCCTGTAATTTACAGTGAATTCTTTTAAAATGTCACTTTTTTATTTCTGTAAATTACTTGTGTTAATAAATTGTGTTAATTTTTGGTGCATAAACACAAAAAAAAAATGGTTGTAGCTAACTTATTTGTAAAAAAATAAATTGGTTAACAGTAAGTTTTCTTCCTATGGGGAAAAACTAATATAAAGTTAAGTAAAAAATCAACAAAAATCCTGTAATTTACAGTGAATTCTTTTAAAATGTCACTTTTTTATTTTTTTGTAAATTACTTGTGTTAATAAATTGTGTTAATTTTTGGTGCATAAACACAAAAAAATGGTTGTAGCTAACTTATTTGTAAAAAAACTAAATTGGTTAACAGTAAGTTTTCTTCCTATGGGGAAAAACTATTATAAAGTTAAATAAAAAAATCAAAAAAAATCCTGTAATTTACAGTGAATTCTTTTAAAATGTCACTTTTTTATTTTTGTAAATTACTATTTTACTTCCAATTACTGCTACCAGTTTGTTTTCATGTAATAAACAATGGGTTTTTTACATTTCACTTTTACATTGATGGAATTTGTGCCTTTGTGTTGAACAGATGGTAAACGTGAACTTTTACACATGCGTTTGTTTGTTTTTCAGGCTTGTTGATGGTCAAACATGAGCGCTGAGCGTCAGAAGCGCAGAGAGGAGATTCGGAGGGCGCTGAGCTTCATCAAGTACGGCAAACTATCAAACCCTGAGTGAGAAATAAATTTCGATTGCTCTATTATTCTCGACCAGATTGTTTATATCCGTTGCCGATTAGGCCAGGAGAAAGAAGATTCACCAACATGTTGTTTTTGACAAAATCCTTCATATCGAAGCATGTTTCATTAGATTGTGCTTGGTTGAATCCATTGAAGAAGCTTTTTCAACTCTAGTCTATCAGCGAACACTTTTATTGCTTGTCAATTGGCTGGTCGTGGCCCAAAAATTAGTTTTCGCTTTGTTTTTGATAGTAGATTGTGTTGGCATCCAATCAAAGTATTTTGCCACCAATTCATGCGTTATCTGGTCAAATTCGACAGATGTCAACAACATGAGCAGATTGTGTGAAACAATCCAGTCGAGAAGCACTGAACTATTCTGTCAATCTCCACTATTACTCTTATAATTTCGAGTGACTGTTTTTATCTCGTGTCTACAGATGTTCTCTGCCTTATCCGGACCCTGCAGGCTATGAGGTTGGAGGATGTTTTGTACACAAATGCTTATCTGAATGCTCAAAATTTATAGCTCAAATCGTATGTTAAAAAGATTAATTTTCTGTTTCTTCTGTCGCTGTTGTAGGGGTTTGTGGTTCAGCTGGTGTGTGATCTCTTAGACGAGGGCAACGCCTCTTTTCGAGAGGGCGAGTGGACTCAGGCACGGGCTCATTTCAGCGAGGGCGTCAATGTGTCTCTTTACGCTAAGACCGAGGGGCTTCACGTCCCCAACGCCCTGCTGGAGAGTCTCTACATCAACCGTGCCGCCACACATCAGAACATGGTGAGTCTACCTGTGTTTGCAGACAAAAAAACTGCGTTAGATTAAACTGAGAACGGTCATAGCACTTATATTACACACTAATATGTGGGTAACACTTTACAATAAGGTTCGTTAGTTAACATTAGTTAACTACATTAGTTAATATGAACTAATAATGAATAGCACATATACAGCATTTGTGTTATTTACTAATACTTGATTAAAATCTTGTTAACATTAGTTAGTGCATCGTGAACTAACATGAACAAATAATGAACAGCTGTATTTTCATGAACTAACATTAACAAAGATGAACAAATGCAGTTACTAATGTATTGCTAATGGTTAGTGCATGTTAGTAAATACATTATCTAATGTTAACTAATGAACCTTATTGTAAAGTGTTACCAATATGTGCTTACATAGCACATATTGTTGTCCTATTGTTAGTTTCACTGCATCTATCGTTCTCATTTGGATAAAAGCATCTGCTAAATGAATAAATACTGTACATAAAATAAAAAACTTGTGGAATCTTGCATAAAACGTTAAACGAATTTGCGTTTCCATCCTGTGTTTAAGTGAACAAAATCTGCACTTCCTGGGAAATTGGTGTAACATAAATGAAAGTTGCTGCAATCGGGGAAGAAACATTATAAATGAGTTGTGCTTTTGAGAGGCAGACGAAATTAAATTAACAATATCATGTTCTCTTGCACTCAGATTCTGCTGTTTGGAAGCACAAATCATTTTTTATTGTACCACATTATTTATTTACCTCATTGAAATCTAATGATCTCTTTTATACTGAAACATTTTACAATATATATATATATATATATATATATATATATATATTAGGGCTGGGAAACGATTAATCATGATTAATCGCATCCAAAATAAAAGTTTGTGTTTACATAATATATTTGTGTGTGCTGTATATAATTATTTTGTATATATAAATACACACACATGCATGTATATATATTTAAGAAAATGTGTTATTCAGATATAAAACATTAATATTTATATAATATAGATTATGTATTTATATATATATATATATATATATATATATAGAATTTCAGCGCAAATAATTCTTAAATATACACATGCATGCATAGGTATTTATATATACAAAATAATTATATACAGTACACACAAATATATTATGTAAACACAGACTTTTATTTTGGATGCGATTAATCGCAATTAATTTTTGCACAGCCCTAATATATATATATATATATATATATATATATATATATATAAGTGCTGGAAAATGATTAATCGCGATTAATCACATCCAAAATAAAAATAAAAAGTATCCAAAATAAAACTTTGTATAAAAATGTGTTATTAATATATTAAATATTTATATTTATGTTTAATATTAATTTTGTATAAATATATATAAAGTATATACATGCAAATATTTCTTAAATGTTTACATGCATGTGTGTGTATTTATATATACAAAATAATTATACACACCACACACACATATATTATGTAAACACAAACTTTTATTTTGGATGCGATTAATATTACTAATATATATATATATATATATATATATAAGATACTAATATGAATGATGATGAAAAAAATCATAATAAAAATTTTAATAAGCAATTTATGCTTCAGATTCTTTATTTTCAGCAATAAAGAAATGGTTAAAAACATGAATTAAAAGAAATTAAACCCTGGAACCCACAGTGCTCTAATCTAGTAAGTCTAGTAATCTAGTAAGTCTAGTAATCTAGTAAGTCTGTTTGCTTTGAAGGATTTTTATTTGTTGATTTATAGTAAGATTTAGCCCTTTTGCCCCAGTACTCTTAGTTGCTCCTCGCCATGAGAAGACATTAAAAGCACAGACAAGAGTTCAGTGTTCAAGCTCTTGTTCAGCTAGTGTATATAAACTCGACGGCAGGAAATTAGCGTCAATAAGTCATGCGCTGGGATGCGAGGAATGTTCAAGGATTCCTAAGGAACCAGGCGAGGATATCTCCAGACGTGGATAAGGAGCAAGGACGGCATGATAGCATGAGTGAGAGCTTATTGAAGGTCATAGATCTCTCTCTAACTCCAGCTAGATTACGTGATGAGGCTTTCAGATGAGGGACACTATAAGAACCAGACCACTTTAACTGGGTTGAGGACTTCTAGATGTTCATCGTCTAAAGTTTCCAACTAAACTGGTTTAATCTCTTAGGTCTAGTAGTGAATGTTTTATGAGCAGTAGGAGAAACACATTCATCCACACAGTCACGGCAAGCCAAAGCACAACCAAAACAATGTTCTTCTGCAAAATGTGTGCAGTTTTTCTTTTTCTTTTTTACAACTAGAAAGACAAAAGTTAAATGGTGTATTTTTGTAACGAAACTTTACATTATATAAATTCGTATTTTCTGAATGCCGACAGTGCAGGAGAAACTCGAAAAATTTGAATATTGTGCAAAAGTTCATTTATTTTTAACTTAAAAGATGAAACTAATATATTAGTAGACTCATTACATCTTTTATTTGTTATAATTTTGGTGATTATGGCATACAGCTTATTGAAATCACATATTCAAAATTAGAATATTACATAAAATCAATTAAAAAAAAAGATTTTAAATATTAGAGCCCGACCGATAAAGGATTTTGAAGGCCGATACCGATACAAATATTTTGGGGTTTTAAAATCCGATATTCCGATATATCGGCCGATTTTTTTTTTTTTTTATTATTAAATATTGTTGGATTTCACACACGTGTAAAAGAAAAGCTAACTTTTCTGCACAAGATACGTTTGATACTTTTTCTCTATGTCTAAATGTTCACTCCTCGCAAGTATAACTTACATTTTACAATGCAGGGACTGTAACTAGAGATATGCTAGTTATAAATACAGTAATCATTACTTTATTTAGGCAGAAAAAGTTCATTGTGGTTTCCAAGCTCATTAATGTTAACGTTAGCGGTCTTTCACTGATGATAGTGGCATTAGCTAGCTTTGTGGTTAGCTAGTCTATGATGAGCCATAATTTAGCAATAGATTACATCATACTGCAAATTGTAAAACATACATTTTCAATATAACAGGCCAAGGAGAGATAATTGAAGCGTGTTTTGTCCGTTTTTATTTTATTTTTTAAATATTCATTTATCGGCCATTATAACTGCCGATACCGATATTTTGGAAAATGCCTAATATCGGCCGATAATATCGGTCTGGCTCTAAAATTTAATCATGCTTATGTACTGAGGACTTGGTTTGGGCCCCTTTTGCACGAAGTACGGCCTGGATGCTATCAGACAAATGATAAATTTTTTTGAGTCCCATCTGGGTAACACTTTATTTGAAGGGGTGTGCATAAGACTGACGTGACACTGTCATAAACATGACATAACACCTGTCATGAACATGAAGGAGTCTTTATGACTGTTTATAACTTTTGTCATTAAGTGTCATTCGGTAAATTATGACACTTCTAATGCAAAGTTGACATTGTTTAAAATGTCTTTGTTATGACAACTTGACATTAACCAAGACAAAAATGTCTTGATTATGACAACTTGACATTAACACAGACAGAAATGTCTTTGTTATGACAACTTGACATTAACCAAGAAATCATAACCTGTGACAAATATGTCATAACAGGTCTAATTATCAAACTTAAAGAAGTTATTTAGCTTTGCGTTAACATTACATTACCCTGTCATATGTGTTTGGTCATGACACCATAACTCTGTCATGAATATTTTACTTGTCCTCAAGTAAAGTGGAACACATTGTACTAGCTATAAAGATGTTATTAAGGGTAATTACACTGTCAAATGCTGTCAAACAACAGTGTCATTAATATTTCCCCTTACCTCAAGTAAAGTGGAACACGTTGGACTAGTTATAAAGATGTCAGGTTGACAGGTTACGATTTCTTTGTTAATGTCAAGTTGTCATAACAAAGACAATTTAAACAATGTCAACTTTGCATTAAAAGTGTCATAATTTACCGAATGACACTTAATGACAACAGTCATAAACATTCATTAAGACTACTTCATGTTCATGACAGGTGTTATGTCATGTTTATGACAGTGCCATGTCAGTCTTATGCACACCCCTTCAAATAAAGTGTTACCTTCATCGGTATATGAGAAAGTATTATAGTGTTTGCATTTCTATTTTAAAAAATGTAGGTAAATGCTAAAATACTTAGTTTTAAATGCAATTCACCTTCTTTGTTCATCAGTTCTGTCAGACAGTAAACTAGTGAAGAACGGGAGCTCTTGCACATGCTTTCAAAATAAAAGCTTCTGACACTCATCGGCCAAACGGAAAAAATTCCAATATCGGCCGATATATCGGTCTAGCGCTGATCACTGATGAAAAACAAGAGTATAAATATGTGGTTTTTCTCCGTCAGGGTGAGTTTGACAGCGGGGTGAGGGATTGCGACCGCGCTCTGCAGGTGTGTAAAGACCGCACTAAAGCGTTATACCGTAAAGCCGTGTGCCTGAAGGAGTCTGGGAGACTGATGGAGGCGTATGACTGCAGCGCTGCCTGTCTGCTGGCCTCACCGCAGGTAAATACGTCACTCGCCGCAGGTAAACACGACACACTGGCTTAGCTATTGCAAACATAATTAGCAATAGCTATAAACTTTATATGCAACACTTCAGTCACATGCTTGGTCTTGACACTATGTTTGTTTGCATTGTCCCTGTCAAATAAATAAATAAAAACACGCCGCAGGTAAACACGAGACACACAAGCCTCTATCCTGGCTCTGCGAATTAATGTGTGCTTTAGAGGAATTAATAACGTGATTATTTAATATTATTTAAAATTTTGATTTTAAAATTATGTAGATATTTTTACTGAGTTTTTTTTATTTGTAAATATGTATTTATCAAAATTAAGCCATTTCACTCATTTCAATAATCATTAAAAGGCCAAAATGTATTATTTGTATTGGTTTGTTTTACCCTCATCACTATTTGTACAATTAAACTAAAAGTATAAATATGACATTTAAAGCTGTATGTCATATTTTAAGAATCATTTAAAAAAAAGACAATTAATACACAGGGAATTAATGAAAAAATAAAAACAGTCAAATATTCAGCATTTTAACAATTATTTATGTTTATAAAATTAAAAAAGTAAATGGTTAACTGGAGTAACTGTTGCTGTTTATTAACGTGTGTTAATATGTTAGTGCTTAATAAACGTGATTTAAATCTCTTAAGTAATTTAGTTTAAAAGTAGTTTTATTTAAACGAAAAAATAATTACCATTTTAATTATATACAATTTTTGAACTACATTTTGACTGTATTTTATACTTTTAGTTTCCAATGGGAAATAAAACAAACTTAAGCCATTTCACACTATTCAAAATCACTAAAATGCACAGTTATTATATTTATATTTATTTCCTAATCTATATTACTCAACCCTTTTTAAACTAAATGTATAAATATGACAAATGTGTCATTTTAAACATTTTAAACATTTCAGCTTCCTGAATAGACTAAGTTTATACACAGTAAAAATAAATACATAGTATTCAAAAACAATCAGAAATTTCAGAACGACAAATATTTAAGAAATTGAACTGAAATAAACGGTTAACTGGCATAACTGGGGATAATATTTATTACATATGTATATTAAGAAAATTAGTATGTATAATAGATAATATATAATGTATAATATATAAATATAATACAATATAGTAAAATATTTATGTATTTATTTACCTAAATTAGAAAATCAGGGATGTTTTTTTGTTAATCTCTGAGATATGTATCTAATAAACACATAAATTAACCTAATCTTATGGAGCATTTTCAGTGTTTAGCTGCACATTAGTTGGCGTTCTCGATTAGTTGCGTCGGGTCATGTGACATGCTCTAGGGCTCGCGACCTCCGTCTGACTGAAGTTTTCTGTCTTTTTCAGGACCAGACGGTCAGTAATTTGTCCCAGGAAATCGCAGTCAGTCTAGGCCTTAGAAACAGAAAAGCGTACATCAGTTCTCAGGTGAGCACCCACAATCCCCTGCAGGACATGTTTTTAAACATTATGTTTCAGTGCAATAAAGAGATGTTTCATGTTTTATTCTGTCTCAGCGTGGGAAAGCGTCAGGATCTGAGGACAACAGGCTCGTATCGCCACCTTTAGATGAGGCAGGACTTTTTAATCAAACTTTCTGTGCGGTACAGCTCAGATGAGTAGATTAAGACATGATACCCCTCTCTCTTGTGTTTTGTGCTTGTTTGCAGATATCGTCCGTCGAGCCGGAGAGAGTGGCTAACTCTGCAGGTACTCTTATGTTGAGAATACCGTGATACTCTGTGTGAAAATCAGGGAATGCAGTGTGTTTTCCTGTCGCTCAGATAGTGAAGAGCAGCGCTAGATACGCCAAGGTCTTTGGCTCACTCCCCAGAGAAAGCTTGAGCTGATGAAATACTTTGAAGGTCGCTTTGGATAAAAGCGTCTGCCAAATAAACTTTAATAAAAGATCTCACTGGTTAACTTGCATTAGCTAACATTAACTAACAGTGATGTTAGATTAAGATTAAGAATCGTTTAATGCTTGTTTATGTTTAGTAGTGTTGTTAACTTGTGTTAAAGGAGTAGTTCACTATTAAAAAAAACTTTTGCTGATAATTTACTCACCCCCATGTCATCCAAGATGTCCACGTCTTTCTTTCTTCAGTCGAAAAGAAATTAAGGTTTTTGATGAAAACATTCCAGGATTTGGACCTTGAAGTGTTTGGTTCCCAATGAAGTGCATTATATGGAGAAAATCCTGGAATGTTTTCATCCAAAACCTTCATCTCTTTACAGTGGGTTTGTCTCCTGTGTTACCGGCTCCGGTCCCCGTGAGCGACTCCCATGAGGCCCTGGGTCTGTCGGTGCCGGTGTCTCAGGCGCTGGAGGACAACGACCTGATGGGGGACGAGCTGGACAGTCTGCTGGACTGCATGTCCAAAGAGGAAGACACACCGCAGGTGAATATCAGGAGTGTAACGATGCCCTCATCTCACGATTTGATATCTATCACCATACTGAACTCACAGGACCATATTATTGCAATACTCCAAGACATATGATGATTAAAGGTGCAGTGTGTAATTTTTAGCGGCTTCTAGTGTTGAGGTTGCGAGTTGCACCCAACATAAGTCAAAGTCAAAGTTTATTTATAAAGCACTTTTAAAAACAACAAGTGTTTGACAAAGTGCTGTACACTTGTATCCTATTTCACAACTACAAGCAGTTGACGACACAAAATAAAAGCCAAAAACAAACAATCGACAATACAAAGTAAAAAACCAAAAAACACCTCTCACCTAGCATCAAAAGCCAAACAGTTACGGTGGCCGACAGGAAGTGATGTCGGTGTCTGAGACAGCAGAGAGTAGCCAGTTCAGCAATGAAGTTTCTGTACAAAGAGACATTAAGGAATTAGGTTTACTTAATTATTCAGTAAATCGGTACGTTATTGTGAATATTATTGTTACTTGTTCATCGTTGTGTGAGTGTTTTATTCGCTGACTTTAGCTAGATCGCTACACGAAGAACAACATAGTGACAAAATGCGTTTGTCAGTTCAGGGCCACCGTAGAAACATGTCGGTGTAAGCAGACCCGCGGGGTGTGTAGACGGAAATGGCTCATTCTAAGGCAATAAAAACACAACGGTTCATTAAGTAATGTCTTTATACACCACTGAAAACATATTTATGTATATGATATTGCATTTCTCTAACCAGATCCTCCTAAATATTACACAATGCACCTTTAAAATACTAAATTTGGTGTTACATTGTGAGTGTAAATGAATAGGCTTGGACTTTTTGCTGGAAACCCAACGCAAAGGACAATAGAGACACCAGAATAACAATATTCATGATTCTGAAGCTGAAAATACTGAATTATTTTAGATGAATATGTTTGCACTCTTTCACTCACTACATATATTTAAAATAATGACACTTTTTACTGGTAACGTCAGACATTTGGCATTATCAGGACCCACAAATATTCCCACATTGCATTATTATACATTATATTCAACATTATATACAGTATTTCAATGTAGTACTGACACTAAAAGTCTGACAATTTCAAATATAAACTCTGAAAACTGAATTTTTTTCTCACATTGAAGAAGTAGTTCACTTTTAAAAAAGCTTTTGCTGATAATTTACTCACCCCCATGTCATCCAAGAGGTCCACGTCTTTCTTTCTTCAGTCGAAAAGAAATGAAGGTTTTTGATGAAAACATTCCAGGATTTTTCTCCATATAATGGACTTCAATGGGAACCAAACGGTTCAAGGTCCAAAAGACAGTTTCAGTACAAACTGCGAACTGTTCAAAGGGCTTTAAACGATTTCAGACGATGAATGAGGGTCTTATCAAGCGAAATGATCGCTCATTTAAAAAAAAAAAAGTTTAAGTTTTATAAGCTCAAATACTCGCCTTGCTCTGTTCTGTGATGCGCGTTCGTGACTCTCCTGTTCAAACTCCTTCATCAAAATGAACGAATCTTTTTTCGTGTCATTTGGTTAATTCAACGAATGAAATGAACGAGTTGACTCTGGAAAAGATTCGAGGTCGAACTGTAGGAGAGTCACGAACGCGCATCACAGAACAAACCAAGGCGACCATTTGAGCTTATAAAACTTAAACTTTCTTATTTTATTTTTTTTAAATGAGCGACCGTTTCGCTTGATAAGACCTTGGAATCGCCTGGAATCGTTTAAAGCCCTTTGATGTTTGCAGTTTGCACTGAAACTGTCATTTGGACCTTGAACCGTTTGGTTCCCATTGAAGTCCATTATATGGAGAAAATCCTGGAATGTTTTCATCAAAAACCTTAATTTCTTTTTTGACTGAAGAAAGAAAGACATGGAAATCTTGGATGGCATGGGGGTGAGTAAATTATCAGAAAAAGTTCAGACTAATCCTTTAATTATCATTTTGGGGGAACTATCTACGATACATATTGATGCGTTTTTGTATTGCGATATATTACGACACGATATATTGTGACAATATAAAATGGAACTGTGTGTTTGTGATCCAACTTATAGTTACCCGTTGACTCTTTCCCTTTTTGTCACTCAGAGTGGAGTCGTTTCCCCCGGTCGGGTGTGTTTCCCGTCTCCGTCTCCTCGTCTTCCTCCCGCATTCTTCTCCTCCGTCGGGAGTCAGTTGAACTCGCTGGACTCTTTCATTAAGCCTGAGACGAACTCGTGCTCCACCCTGGACACGTTGGACTCCATCTGTCCGTCCACAGACGCGGTTCTCCCGCAGCGCCCTCTGGTGGTGGGAGGAGACGTGCTCGACTCGCTGTCTGAATTCACTCTGCCAGGTCCATGATTACTACGATCGTGACACTTTATTCTGATGGTCCCTTTTGAACATCCTGTTGACTTTCAGTAACTTTCCACCTATGTGTCAACTATCTCTAGTTAGAGTATTAGGAGACTGTCTGCTTAATTTCTGCTAACTCTTTGTTTTATAGTTTTATTTATAGTTCGCTAACTGCTTTTTCTAGGTTTGCGTTCTCGAGCCACTAGACAAGGTTGTTGTCTGAATGAGCGGACGGATCGCATTAAGGGTTTTCTGTTAGAACTAGAGCCCGACCGATAAAGGATTTTGAAGGCCGATACGATACAAATATTTGTTGGTTTTGAAATCCGATATTCCGATATATCAGCCGATATTTTTATTTATATTTTTTTTTTTCAGAAATGCACAACAAAACATTAACAGATTTCCCTAACATTAGTTATTTATGAGTTTTAACTAAAATAATATGATAATGCATTTTAATAAGAAACTTGTTTCTTTTATTGTCAGAAGAGAACAGACTGATGATAGTGGCATTAGCTAGCTTTGTGGTTAGTCTATGATGAGCCATAATTTAGCAATGGATAACGTCGTACTGCAAATTGGAAAACATACATTTTCAATATAACAGGCCAAGAAAAGATTTAATTGTTATTCAAGCAATGTATGTGTCGTGGCCAACTCAATGAGTGTTGCCTACAGGGACGGTGTAGTGTGCCCTCTGGTGGACAAAACTATACAACTCCAACACTTATGACATGGTTTAAGCGTGTTTCGTCCGTTTTTATTTTATTTTTGAAATATTCATTTATCGGTCATTATAACACCCGATACCGATAGTTTGGAAAATACTAATATCAGCCGATAATATCGGCCTGCCGATATATTGGTCTGGCTCTAGTTAGAACGGTGTGTTTAAGCGAGTTCGTAATTAATGATCGTTGCGATGGAAGTGAATCAGTTACAACTACAATTTTTAGCTGGACAATAACTTTACTTTAGAGCTGCTGTGAACCCCAAACTCTGTTACTTTAATTAGGCGTTCAAGCACGAAGTGCTGAAAACCTATTGTATTTGCTAAAAAAATCCCCTAAAACGCATCGTGCAGCTCAAACCGTAAGGGCTGGAGCTCTGAAACTTTGTCAGATGGTAGGGCCTCAAATTGTGGAGAACCTATCAGAGTATGAGCCCGATTGGCCCATAGGTGGCGCTACAGCAACCAAAAGTACTAAATTGCCCATAACTCCTAGACCGTTTGAGCTAGAATCCCTGGCTCAAGACGGACAAGATGTATATCTCGGATTTCCATTTGGAGCAAAAAAAAAATTATGTCGGTTTTTGTCCAAAACCCACTTTTGCGAAGTAGTCCCTGGTTTTTTGCCCGATCGGGACCAAACCAGTCTAGGCCTGTTCTCTGGACTCTGTAGATAAATAATTATCGAAAAAAAAGTTGAAATTCTGCATTTGCTTGGCTTTAACAGGGTCATTTAGATAGTGGTCTGTGGAAAAATTCGGTCAAAAGCCCCTAAATCCCCCCCAAAAAGTCAAAACTTCACAAAAATCGATGAAAATATGTTTCCTAACATGGTTTGGAAGCATGCAAAGTTTCGTGAGGATCGGATCATAGGATCGGATCATAAGTTTCTCCACAAAGTTT
>CM075863.1:49660491-49822991 GCA_038021265.1 Cyprinella venusta | reverse complement strand
TAATCAAAAAGTTATTTTCATATTTATTAACATTAGTCAGTTTTACTATAAAATTAACGAAAGCTAAAATTGCATCTAATTTTAGTCCATGAAAACATTTTGTTGATGAGAGTGCAAAATAAACCTAAATATTCAAACCCTTTATTTATTAATCGAATCAACATTTAAATGTGTTTCAACACAGACATATTGTTTTGTTCAAACTTAATCTGTTGAAATAAGATATAACATTATTGACAAATTATTGATTAATTTTTGAATAGAATTGTTGTTAAATTATAAACATTTTGCCATGTATTGCTTGTCATATTGTCAACATCATGTTTTAATTAATGCTTTTAAGTATTATAGTATATTTTATAATATAGTATATTTTAAAAAGCGTTGTGCAATTTTCATATAATCATTTCCAAAATCAATAAAAACATTGTTAATCACCACATTAATGGAATTAACACTGACCCTTATGTAGGACAAAACAGCTTTTTTAGGAGCACTTATTCTTAATATAATGTAAGTGACATCATTTTACACAGACACATACAGTATTTATTCAGGTAAAGCTGTTCTATAAAAGTGTAAATAATGACCTGGTTCAGTGCTGTGGATGTTGAGTCTGTGTGTTCATCAGGCCTGCTTCGACTGTAAACCCAGAATGATCAGCCGACGCTGGAAGGAGGATCCCGCTGTTTGTGCCAATCTGCAAACACAACATCAGTTCGACGAGAAGAAGTGCGTGAGAACAGCATCCATCTAGTGTTGACAAAACTACAGACTTCGGTAGCAAGTCAGTACTGAAGTTAAAAAGTGTGACGATACCACTGTTCCCGTCCAGCACTGTTAAACAGATTCTCAAACACCTCTGATTGGCCACCGAGTTCACAGGCTCAACATGTATGCTCAACTCTGATTGGCTACAGTGATCAACAATGACTTGGGGATCTGCTGACAGACTGTATCGTCATTTTTAAAATTTAAGTACCGACTTGGTACTGAAGTCAGTGCTTTTGACCCATCCATCCATCCATGTGTATATATATATATATGTATTAACAGTAAAGCATCTCTATGTGTGTGTTTGTCAGGTGTTTGGTCCACGTGGTGAAGAGCAGCGCTGTGACTTACAGTAAGATCCGAGAGCTGAGTCCTCGCTGTCAGTTTGACATGTGTCGTCATGAGCTCAGTGTGGGCTGTAAGATGGAGGACAGCTGCTACTTCGCTCACTCGATCATCGAACTGCAGATCTGGATCCTGCAGAGAGACTCGGGTACACACACACACACTCACTGGAGATCTCACACACACTCACTAGAGATCTCTCACACACTCACAGACTAGAGACTGTGGTACACAAACACATATTGGAGATCACACACATATACACACATACATATATTGGCTATATTTTTTATTGCTATGAATTAAAATGTTGTTTACAAGAGAATGGTAATATCTTAAAGCTACACTGTGTAACTCTTTTAGTTTATTCTTTGCTAAAACACTTAAATCTTTCAAAAATATATGTGCTCATTAATGTATATTTAGTTCGTTCAAGTAATAAAGTATTCTCGTGAGTGTATAATGCCATTGAAAATACATACGGGTAAGGGGTTCTAATGTCGGTCGCCATGTTGCCCCTCCATCTTGAAAGTACATTAGCCAATGAGGGACATACCCGTTAATTCAAGCTTCGCCTTTCGAGTTTACGTTTGAGTTAACACTCATGGACGAGGTCGAACTGGAAGCCATGTTAATCTTGGACTACTTTGGCCACCGTAGGAGTTAAAACGAAATCGGAATTGAGAGGAACAGAAACTAATATTCACTGGATGGTCATATACCTTTTCACCACTAGATGGGGGTAAAAATCACACAGTGTAGCTTTAAAAATACACACAAATAAAAGAAATGAATATGTTATAAAAATAAACAGTACTATGACAATAATTCTAATAATAATGATAATTAAGACATCAGTTATTAATGTAAAAAAAATAAAAACTATTTTATTGTAATATATATATATATATATATATATATATATATATATATATATATATATGAAGAGTTCAGATGCAAAAACCTCTAAATGCCATTTGAAATTTTCTTCTAAAATGATCATTTTTATCAAGCTTGTATATTTAAGTTCAGTAATTTCACTTAAATGGCAATGAAGATTACCTATTAATTGTCATTTAAGTGAAATTACTGAACTTAAATATTCAAGCTTGATAAAAATGATCATTTTAGAAGGAAATTTCAAATGGCATTTAGAGGCTTTTGCATCTGAACTCTTCATATATATATATTTTACAATAAAATAGTATTTTTTTTATTGATCCGTTCGTGTTTTGTATACCTGTATTTGCTGCTGAATAATTGTGGTTCGGATCTCAGTACCAGCTGTAAACCGGGCCGTGCATTTAAGAATTAATGACTGTTTCAAATAGATGTTTTATGTTCGAGGTGCTGCATTACATCAGATAAACTCCCCAAACTTCATCTCTCTCTGTGTGCAGGAATCAGCCACGAGGAGATCGTGCAGGAGTCCAAAAATCACTGGAACAAACAGCGAGTGAGTCTCTTCTCAATTACTACATAATGTTAATGCAATCTTAAAGTATTTATTTAAAAACTAGCATTATTTATTCAGGCTGGTGCTGTTCTAAAGTTGTATGAGAAAATGTTCTCTCTTGCTTGTCAAAACATGTTTATTAGATTTTAATTTTGCCGTTTCATTATAACAACTAAATAATTCAGTGTTTTATTGACAATTTTTGGTGCGGTGTGTAATTTTTTGCAGCATCTAGTGGTGAGTTTGTGAGTTGCACCCAACATAAGTTAAGAAATAATTAAGAAATTACGTTTAAGTATACGTTATTGTGAATATTATTGTTACTTGTTTATCATTGTGTCAGTGTTTTATTTGCTGACTTTGGCTAGATCGTTACAAGTAGAACAACATAGTGACGAAACGCGTGTCCGTTCAGGGCCACCGTAGAAACATGTCGATGAAAGCAGACCCGCGGTGTGTGTAGAGAGAAATGGCTCAGTCTAAGGCAAAAAAACCATAACAGCTCATTGTGTAAGGTCCTTATACACCACTGAAAACACAGTTATGGATATGAAATTGCATTTCTCTCAACAGATCCTCCTAAATATTACATAATGCACCTTTAATACCTGTAATAATGCTTAAAGGACAATAAAACATACCATTATTTAATAACATTTTCAAAAAATTCTCCATTTGTGCTCTGCAAAAGAAGGTCATACAACTTTACGTAGAAGAGCACCAGGGTAATTTATGAAATTTAGTTGGTCTTCCAACACTTCTGGAAGTAGATGATTGGTTTTAGCGAGAAAGAATAAACGGATCGGATTTATTATTTTGTGAGAATCTTGAATTTTCACGTTGCCCATATATGGGCGTAACGTCTCATGGGATTGAAATATGTAATAAAATCAATATAAATGTTATTTTTGGTGAATTATCCTTGAAATGCTTAGTGTACGAGGTTTGATCCCTGTGGACACTAGTACTAGTGATGACTAACTTAGTAAACAGCATATATTAGTTAGTACATGCATAGATTGTGTCATAGTGCATGTAGTGATCAACTCTTTCTGTGTCCCTTTACCAGCCGGTGATTGTGGCTTCCCGATCACCAAACAAATTCACTGCTGCCAAATCAAAAAGTCCAATCAGAGCAGAGCAAACGAATGGGCTGGTCCAGGGAACAGGAAGTGCAGACGCAGCTGAGGTCAAAGGTCACGAGCTGGAGCTGATGCTGATGTTCGTGTGCGGTCAGTGCTGGAAAGACGGGCTGGTCAGCGAACCGGACCGAGCGCAGAAGTACTGCACCGCTAAAGCCCGACACAGGTGCAGACGGACACACACAGACGCCACATCTGAACACAGACACACCACCCGTCTCACTCTCTTCCTCTGTCTGTCTTCAGCTGGTCCAAAGACAGGAGGGTTTTACTGGTCAAGTCTCACAAGAGGAAGAAGTGGGTCTCAGTGCGTCCTGTGCCCTACGCCAAGACCTTTCCTCAGCAATATGACGTGAGTGAAAACAATTCGTTTACTCTGATGTTCAGATGAGGTTAGTTGACCAGCTGGACTATTCTCAATATGATACCCACGTCATATCAAGGGACCACAATAGAAAAAGGCTTTATTGTGTCATCCCTGACTACTTATGTATTTTATTTTAATGTATGACACAGTTTTATACTGTTTCATATTTTTATATTTAAGTGGTCAAATAAAATCAATCAATCAATGTACTTGGACTAGGACTGACCCCTAATAGTCTACTTTTGAAGAGGGTCATTTGACCAACATTTTATTAGTCGTTTAGTCGAAAAAGAAAAAACTTGAAAAAGTGGCGAAATGTTACAGAGAGATCGTTAACGGCATGAAATCCAAACATTCACCAATCAATTATCGACCTCAAAAATATTAGAGGTGGGAATTGGCAAAAATGTGTTGATTCGATGGTATTGTGATAGCCTGGATGTAGCCTGAACTCCGCCCACAACATTTTTTGGACGGGAAGTTCGGTCTGGACTCGATCCATTGAGGAGTAATTATGATCGGTTCAGAAATCATCGGGCCAATCAAATTGCCAGGGCGGGCTTTATACGACGATTGACAGGTGGTCTTCAGTAACGTAATCCTCACGTCGTCAAAGAGCGCTTGTCAAAGATGAGTGCAGCTGGTAGTGATGTGTCGTTCATGAACGATTCGTTCATTTTGAACGAATCTTTAATATGACTCGGGACTACCGAGTTGTCCAGGGAGTGATTCGTTCATGTTGTGTTACCCGCGCATGCGCATTATGGATTCTGAATCTGTACTGGAAACAGAAATGATTAGTTCATCTCTCGAGTCTCTAGTTCGGGTTCGGGGCGAGTTTGAGTCTTTCGTTCTTCCTGTCAGTCCCATAGAGTCAATGCTGTCAGTACCGGAAAGAGAAATGATTAGTTCATCTGTCGAGTTCGGGTCCGAGTCTGTCGTTCTTCCTGTCAGTCCCATTAAGTCTATGCTGTCAGACCACCGGAAAGAGCGATGATTAGTTCATTTGAGTCTTCGGGTTTGAGTCCTTCGTTCTTTAGTCACGTGAATTGCACCGTATTGAATAGACTAATTCACAAACTTTTAACAAACTAATTCACAAACGTTTTGCAAAAAAGCACGTAGATGATGTATAATATAATAGTAGTCGATTAATGTATAATATATAATAAAACATACCACAGATGCATAATATAGAAAAGAGACGGACAGGGACAATAATAAGGAATAATGAATAATGGAACTTTTGTTTATAGTGTTTATCGAACATATTTTGTATTTTCATGCCTAACACAATATACATTCAGACGCAGTCAATAATACGAATCTAATGTATTTGATGCGAGAGACCAGTGGTGGCCACGTGAGAAAAGAGCGAAGGACTCAAACCCGAAGACTCAAATGAACTAATCATTCCCCTTTCCGGTACTGACAGCATAGACTTAATGGGACTGACAGGAAGAACGAAAGACTCAGACCCGTCCGAACCCGAACTAGAGACTCGAGAGATGAACTAATCTTTACTCTTTCCGGTCTTGTTATATCGTGACGGCACGGCCCAGCAAACAGCACAGATCAGAGTTAGACACTGACGAGTCAACAGCTAACGTCTCGAGACATGAGAGGAGGAGAACAAACCTCTGATAAATATGAAGTTGCAAAGGAAAGAACGTCTCGGATCAGGAGGTGAGGTGAACTATAACAGTCAGACTGCAATAGCCTGAACTTGAGACCCAGCAACTAATTAATACAGTTATTTCAGTTGCTTATAATTTGGCCTTGGCTGCATTACCCTATAGTCATTTATGTTATTTTTACAAATGTAATCAAGATTTTCGTACTTGATTAAGTACTAGATGTTTTGGGATATTCAACATGACATTTTAATTATTTAATGATGAAATGACCGATATGAACGAAATGACTCAATAAAAGATTCGTTCATTTTACTGAACGAGACTCAAAGATCCGAGTCAGTAAAATGATCCGAACTTCCCACCACTAGCAGCTGGAGAATTGAGATGTATAGATTCCGCTGTCGCGTCTTTTGTAAAATAAATCGACAGCGCATTCATTTTAATAAACAAACAGAGAACTGCAATCAAGGCATTTGTCGATCGGAAATATATTTTTGGCGTCCTTCCTACATGATTCGGGAAAAGTGTAACTTATCAGCTGGCTCTGACGGTCGCTAAGAAGACGGGACGTAATGAAAAGCCTGTGGTCGTTGTGGTTTCTCCTTTGGTGGCACTCATGGATAAGTAAGTAAAAGAAGCAACACTCGTTATTTAACTTCTAAAATAAATAAAGTAGGCTATGTTCTGTATTTGAAAACTGCGCTATGCAAAGGAGTTGACTTATGCGTTGCTCTGATTGGTTGGTAGGTCTACCGACTATCCAATTGAGTGCAGAGGTTTTTTTTTTGTCCTGGTTCGGTTACGACACGCCTCATAATTAAAGTTCAACTGAGTGATTTCAGACTCATATTCTCATTAGAATATGAGTATGACGAAGTCAGGCTAGTATTGTGATTCTTAACATATTACAATACAGCAAGTATTGCGATTCGATTCTGCAATATATTGCTTAAAGGATTAGTTCACTTTTCAAAAACTTTTTCTGATAATTTACTCACCCTCATGTCATCCATAATGTCCATGTCTTTCTTTCTTCAGTCGAAAAGAAATTAAGGTTTTTGATGAAAACATTCCTGGATTTTTCTCCATATAATGGACTTCAATGGGCACCAAACGGTTCAAGGTTTAAAAGAAACTTTAAGTACAAATTGCAAACTTGCTCAAAGGGCTTTAAATGATTCCAGACGATAAATAAGGGTCTTATCAAGCGAAACGATCGCTTATTTTTTTTTTAAAAAATAACAAAGTTTAAGTTTTATAACCTCAAATGTCGCCTTGCTCTGTTCTGTGGTGCACGTTCGTGACTCATCTGTTCGAACTCGTTCAACAAAATAAACAAATCTTTTTCTGAATCAATTCGTTCGTTTCTTTCGCCGAATGAAAAAGATTTGTTCATTTTGATGAACGAGTTCGAACAGGAGTGCGTTATAGAACAGAGCAAGGTGAGCGTTTGAGCTTATGAAACTTTGTTATTTATTTATAAAACGAGCGATCGTTTTGCTTGATAAGACCCTTATTCATCGTCTGGAATCGTTTAAAGCCCTTTGAACAAGTTTGCAGATTGTACTTAAAGTTTCTTTTGGACCTTGAACCGTTTGGTTCCCACTGAAGTGCATTATATGGAGAAAAATCCTGGAATGTTTTCATCAAAATCCTTAATTTCTTTTCGACTGAAGAAAGAAAGACGTGGACATCTTGGATGACATGAGGGTGAGGAAATTATCAGCAAAAGTTTTTTCAAAAGTGAACTACTCCTTTAACTCGCATTTAATTCTGCGAACATTTCCTTCTACACATTAACCGAAGTGCACTTAGAAGGATAGTGCAAAAACTTAGGAAGATAGACAAAAAAAAAACAACAACAATTTTTAAAAAGGTTGCTGAAACATTATGTAATTAGACTGCTGAAACGTTATTTAATAAATGTCTAACACTGGCTTTTGGCGTCTAACACTGAATGTTTCTCCACAGATCTGCCTCCATGTGCTGCAGCAGCGGAAGTGTAATTACATCGGGAACTGCTCTTTCGCTCACAGTCAAGAGGAGAAGGAGCTGTGGACGTACATGAAGAACAACGGCTGTGAGCTATCATCCGCTTATGCCTGTCACTCAGACGTCATAAAATGTTGTCAAATTGAACAGATTGTAAAACTAAAGTGCTTCTCCTAATGCGGGTGGATGAATACAACAGTACGGTGTTTAAACATCACTTCTGATTACTGACATCACAGAATTTACTCGTATTTTTGAGCTTATGTGTGAATGGTCTGTAACCGGTAAAAAGCCAGAACGCCGTTGCTTTACTGGTAAAGTCATTATGGTAATTTACCAGGACTGCTGCATGAAAGGGGCTGTAGTCTGAATGATTGATTGGTTTAATTGAGATCCCCTGCTCTCCGCTACAGTCACAGACGTCCAGCAGGTGTTTGACGTCTGGCTGTCCAATCAGAACAGAGCATCAGATGGCGCCTCGCCACCCCAGCCAATAGAAGAGAAGCAGATCACCATGCCGACGGACTTTGCAGAACTGATGGTAGGTGTTTGTTCTTGCCGTCATCATGTTCACTGTCCTCCACGTGTGCTAATGGAGTGTGTTTGTGGGTGTAGCAGGACAGCTTCTACTGCCCTCTGTGTGGGAAACACAGTAACAGCGATCGGCAGTGGCAGCAGCACATCTCCTCGGAGAAACACAAGCTCAGGGTGTTCAGCGGAGAGGGAGAGGACGAGAGTCTGACCTGGTCCTATCGCTTCCCTGGACCCTGTTTCTCCATCTGTCCCAGGTACACCATCAACAGTCTTCATCAGGGCAATGAACATCATCAAGGATTCCTCAGACTGGCCAGCGCCCCTCATCTGTCATTAGTTTGAATAACCCAAATATTCAATGTAACGCCGGAATATTGCTTTGAATATTCAATATTATTAGTAATAGTGACTTTGCACAGCAATATGCTTAAAACGGAGACGTTTTTCCTTTGAGTTTTTTTTCGCGTTACAGACATTGTCAAAACGAGCTCCATTCACACGGATCCGCGAAAACGGCTTAAAACCCTGTAATCTGTCACCAAGCCACTAGATGGCGATGAAACAATATACACTGTAATACGCTTCAGAGATTCGCGTTCTTGTTGTTTACACAGAGACTGTTTTCAAAAACTTGCACTTTGAAACCTGTTTTCAAAACTTCATGGCATCGTTGTCGTGTAAACGAACTGTCAAAACGCATAAAAAGTTTTACGTTTTTAGTTGAAAGCGGTGTCGTGTAATCAGCCCCTCAGGCCCCGTCCACACTACTGCGTTTTCGTTTAAAAACGGAGAATTAAAACGAATGTGATGTCCGTCCACACCAGCGTTTTATCTGCGTATTAGAATTGATCTCCGTCCACGTTAAAACGACTGAAAATGCGGATTCACCAACACTGGGCATGGAGACGTTTTTCCTTTGAGTTTTCTGCGTACAGACGACACCATTGTCAAAACGATCTCCATTCACACGGATCCGCGAAAACGACTAAAAGCCCCGTAATCTGTCGCCAAGCCACTTGATGGCGATGAAACACTATAAACTGAACGTAATACGCTTCAGAGATTCGCGTTTGTTGTTTACACCGAGACTGTTGTCAAAAACTTGCACTTGTAAAACCTGTTTTCAAAACTTTGTGATTTCAGGGTGCCATTGTCATGTAAACAAACTGTCAAAACGCAAAAAAAGTTTTACGTTTTTAGTTGAAAGCGGTGTCGTGTAATCAGCCACTCAGGCCCCGTCCACACTACTGCATTTTCGTTTAAAAACGGAGAAATAAAACGAATGTGATGTCCGTCCACACCAGGGTTTTATCTGCGTATTAGAATTGATCTCCGTCCACATTAAAACGACCTAAAATGTGGATCACGTGACCATTCACCAACACTGGGCATGCGCGTGTCACAGCAATGAAATGCTCAAAACGGAGACGTTTTTCCTTTGAGTTTTCTGCGTACAGATGACACCATTGTTAAAACGACCTCCATTCACACGGATCCACGAAAACGACTAAAAACCCCGTAATCTGTCGCCAAGCCACTAGATGGCGATGAAACACTATAGACTGAACGTAATACGCTTCAGAGATTCGCGTTTGTTGTTTACACAGAGACTGTTGTCAAAAACTTGCACTTGTAAAACCTGTTTTCAAAACTTTGTGATTTCAGGGCGTCGTTGTCGTGTAAACGAACTGTCAAAGCGCATAAAGTTTTACGTTTTTAGTTGAAAGCGGTGTCGTGTAATCAGCCTCTCAGTCCACGCTACTGCGTTTTCGTTTAAAAACGGAGAATTAAAACGAATACGATCTCCGTCCACACCAGCGTTTTATCTGCGTATTAGAATTGATCTCCGTCCACATTAAAAGGACTGAAAACGCAGATCACGTGACCATTCACCAACACTGGGCATGCGCGTGCAACAGCAATGAAATGCTCAAAACGGAGACGTTTTTCCTTTGAGTTTTTTGCGTACAGACGACACCATTGTCAAAACGTTCTTCATTCACAAGGATCCGCGAAAACGACTAAAAGCCCCGTAATCTGTCGCCAAGCCACTAGATGGCGATGAAACACTATAGACTGAACGTAATATGCTTCAGAGATTTGCGTTTGTTGTTTACACAGAGACTGTTTTCAAAAACTTGCACTTGTAAAACCTGTTTTCAAAACTTTGTGATTTCAGGGTGCCATTGTCATGTAAACAAACTGTCAAAACGCAAAAAAAGTTTTACGTTTTTAGTTGAAAGCGGTGTTGTGTAATCAGCCACTCAGGCCCCGTCCACACTACTGCATTTTCGTTTAAAAACGGAGAAATAAAACGAATGTGATGTCCGTCCACACCAGCGTTTTATCTGCGTATTAGAATTGATCTCCGTCCACATTAAAACGACCTAAAATGCGGATCACGTGACCATTCACCAACACTGGGCATGCGCGTGTCACAGCAATGAAATGCTCAAAACGGAGACGTTTTTCCTTTGAGTTTTCTGCGTACAGATGACACCATTGTTAAAACGACCTCCATTCACACGGATCCACGAAAACGACTAAAAACCCCGTAATCTGTCGCCAAGCCACTAGATGGTGATGAAACACTATAGACTGAACGTAATACGCTTCAGAGATTCGCGTTTGTTGTTTACACCGAGACTGTTGACAAAAACTTGCACTTGTAAAACCTGTTTTCAAAACTTTGCGATTTCAGGGCGTCGTTGTCGTGTAAACGAACTGTCAAAGCGCATAAAGTTTTACGTTTTTAGTTGAAAGCGGTGTCGTGTAATCAGCCTCTCAGTCCACGCTACTGCGTTTTCGTTTAAAAACGGAGAATTAAAACGAATACGATCTCCGTCCACACCAGCGTTTTATCTGCGTATTAGAATTGATCTCCGTCCACATTAAAAGGACTGAAAAAGCAGATCACGTGACCATTCACCAACACTGGGCATGCGCGTGTCACAGCAATGAAATGCTCAAAACGGAGACGTTTTTCCTTTGAGTTTTCTGCGTACAGATGACACCATTGTCAAAACGTTCTCCATTCACAAGGATCCGCGAAAACGACTAAAAGCCCCGTAATCTGTCGCCAAGCCACTAGATGGCGATGAAACACTATAGACTGAACGTAATACACTTCAGAGATTCGCGTTTGTTGTTTACACCGAGACTGTTGTCAAAAACTTGCACTCTTAAAACCCGTTTTCAAAACTTTGTGATTTCAGGGCGTCGTTGTCGTGTAAACGAACTGTCAAAGCGCAAAAAAAGTTTTACATTTTTAGTTGAAAGTGGTGTCGTGTAATCAGCCACTCAAGCCCGTCCACACGACTGCATTTTCGTTTAAAAACGGAGAATTAAAACAAATACGATTAGCGTTTTATTTGCGTATTAGAATTGATCTCCGTCCACGTTAAAATGACTGAAAATGCGGATCACATGACCATTCACCAACACTGGGCATGCGTGTGCTGGTGTCAACAGTGGCTGACGAATCAGGGAAGGACACGTCATGACGGATGACACCCAATCATAAAGCCGAGCGTCAGCCTCTGCGTCATCGTTTCTAAACTCTTCCATTTTGTCTCGTCTTCACTAAAACACCCTCGGAGATTCAAAACGCAAAACGGAGCTGCAGCGTTTCTAAAGTTTTACGTTTTAGGTCTTTGTTTTTTCTGTTTTAGTCTGGACGGGAGGTGCAAACGTAGCAAAAGGTCTCCGTTTTTTAAACGAAAACGCAGTTGGCCTCAGTCAAGTATCGTTTGATCAGTGAAGGTGATTTTTGATAGCTGTCGTTAGCAGAGATCGGTGTCCTCACTGGCTGTGGTGTTTGATTGGCAGGTTTGATGATGGCTGTGCTGATGGCATGAGTTGTGACTTCGCTCACAGCGAGGAGGAGCTTCAGGAGTGGCTCAAACGGAGAGATTTTCTGCGCTTGACGTTGGAAAAAGCCAGAGCCGACATGCTGATTTCTCCAAACGACAACGAATTTGGGATTTACAACTTCCTGCTTCAGAAATAAACAAACAAGCTCACATTTGTACCGTGTCTTGAGAGTTTGATCAGGCGAGTTACTGCAGGTCCTGATGAGTGTTCACGTTTTAATGAAGGTGAAAGACGTTAACGACTGAACTCTGTGTGTTTAATGAACGGATGTTAGCTTCATGTTGCTTTAATAGAGAATCTCTGCTGTGAAACGGCTGGATGAAGTTTAGTTTATTAGTTTGACTCTGGAGTGACTCTGGATCTCTTGAACTGTTCATACACTGAGTAAATGTTTCATCTGTTAGACAGCGATAAGCTGTTGATGCAGGATTTGTCCAGGACTTCACTAAGATTGGCACAGAAGTGTTTTTTTTTTTTTGTACGTTTGTTATATTCTTGCGTTAATTCACTGTTTATACAAGAAAATGAAACGGTTAACACATTTTGATCGTCGTATTATGTTATCAACCTTATTTTATGAATTATGTTTAGTTGTTTTAGGATCTGTTTTTATTTGAATAAATCAATGGTATGGATGTCTTCTCTTGTTCTCTTTTCTGAACCCAATATTTCACGTTTGTAACTAGGGTTGTGTATCGTTTGAATTTGAACGATTCTGATTCCGATTCCTTGTTTCGATTCCGGTTCCTAACGATTCTCGATTCCGATTCTTTTAAGAGGCAGGGTCAAAAAAGTTTAGCTAACCTTGCTAACCAACGGTCTTTCTGGAGGAAATACTCCTTTCTTAAGGGAAATACTCTGCATTTTGCTGAGATTTTGTTATTTTTAGAAAAGTGAAGCCACACTTTGGACCGCCGACGTAAGCTACTCATGTTCGACTCGAGCGGTTATGCCAACACTTCCGGTAGACGCTTCTTCATTGGTGTTGTTTAGCGTTTTTTTCTTCTGGTCGGCGGACTGTGAATATCGAAACTAGGAATCGGAATTTTAACTTTTGAACGATTCCGGGAAAAACGAAAAGTTAGTCCCGGTTCCAATCGATACTCGATACCCAACCCTATTTGTAACTGATGTGAATCCAAGGAAATGGGTCTTTATTATTTATCCAACATGACATCATGACTTTTGCGTAAACATACACGCCACTTTCGAGTCAAGTGGCGTCTTATCTCGACGCATTTTCAGCTATCCGTGTGTATGCGTGTATGCCTACGCCATTAACGTCATTGTCATTCCGTGTGTCTGTACACGCCGTCAAATGTCCGAGCGAAACGAAGCAAAATGTACATCTACATCTGGGGAGCTATCTTTTTCTTTCCTAGGATGGTAAGGGAACAGTCATAAATGCCATTAACCCCTGTGACGGGTAGGTTTAGGGACGGGGTTGAGTCAACGGTGTTCATAAACACACTGAAAAGCGATTATGCGAGTTGATAGTACGCCAAAAATGGAAATACGAATTGGTGTTTTCATACACACACTACTTCATGAGATCAGTATGATTTATCGGAAATCTTGACACGTGTTTCGAAAATAGTTTAAAATAAATAACCTTGTGCTTGAAACACTTACTTTTCCTGGACATGAATAACACAAAGTTAGTGATTATGGTTTGTGAGGTAAAATTGTATGTATATCTTATAACCAAGGTCACATGGTGTATTATATATATAAAGGGTCATATTTCTATGCATAGAAAACCTGCATGATCTAGTTGTCTTTGAAATGTGGTCTGCGAAGGTCAGCTGATCATCAAAGGTTACTCCAAGATTTCTGACTGACCTTTATGGGGTGATTGAGGAAGAATCTAGCTGGATAGTGAAGTCGTAGACATGGAGGAGAAGCTCAGTCGTAGCCAGGTTGAGCTGCAGGTGAGGTTCCTTCATCCATGCCGAGATGTCTGCCAGACAGCTTGAGATTCGTGCAGGTTCTGTGGGATGAGAGGAGAGGTATGAATGAGAGGTAAAGCTTGGTGTCATCGGCATCGCAATGGTTAGAGAAACCATGTGTCTGTATGATGGGTCCCAGTGATGTGGTGTAAATGGAGAAGAGGAGTGGTCCGAGAACAGAACCCTGGGGAACCCCTGTGGTGAGTCAATGTGCTTTGGATACCTCACCTCTCCATGTGACCCTGAAGGACCTATCTGTGAGATAGGACTCAGTCCATTGGAGAGGAGTACCTGTGATGCCCAGTGATGAGAGGGTATGGCAAGCCGTTTTAACTTTTAATCATTCGCAGGATATGAATTCTTGATATCAACAATGCTGTTTTTTTGATATCAAGAATTGAATTGTTGATATCAAGAATTAAATTGCTGATATCTGTATTTTCACTAGTGAAATGTCACCATAGGCTGGCAAGCCGTTTTAGCTTTTATTCATTTCCAGGATATGAATTCTTGATATCAACAATTGTATTTTCACTAGTGAAATGTCACCATAGGCTGCCATTCAAAACCTATTGTTGATATCAAGAATTGATTTCTTACTAGTTGAAATTCCAATTTCACATATCAGAAATACAATTCTTACTTGTAACAACCTTTATTTATGATATCAATAATTCAATTGTTACTAGTTGAAATGTTATTCTTGATATCAACAATTGAATTGCTACCAGTAAAAATGTTCATTTTTGATATCAATAATTCAATTTTCACTAGAGAAAATGTTAATTTCTGATATCATGAATGTAATTGTTACTAGTAGTAAGAAAGCCATTTTAGATATCTGAAATAATATTGATATCAGAAATACATTTTCAGATATCAAAAATGGTCATTTTTACTAGTAACAATTGAATTGTTGATATCAAGAATAGACATTTCAACTAGTGACAATTTAATTATTGATATCAGGAATTGACATTTTTACTAGTAACAATGTAATTATTGATATCAAAAATGATATTTCTACTAGTTAAAAATCAATTCTTGATATCAACAATTCGTTTTGAATGGCAGCCTATGGTGACATTTCACTAGTGAAAATACAATTACAGATATCAGCAAATCAATTGTTGATATCAATAATGAAATTGTTGATATCAAGAATTAAATTCTTGATATCAACAATTAAATTCTTGATATCAAC
Organism: Cyprinella venusta; assembly: GCA_038021265.1. NCBI lineage: Eukaryota > Metazoa > Chordata > Actinopteri > Cypriniformes > Leuciscidae > Cyprinella > Cyprinella venusta. The sequence continues at coordinate 49,807,718 of CM075863.1, read as the reverse complement.
AATTAAATTCTTGATATCCAAAATTGGCATTGTTGATATCAAGAATTCATATCCTGGAAATGAATAAAAGCTAAAACGGCATAGGCTGCCATTCAAAATGAATTGTTGATATCAAGAATTGATTTTTTACTAGTAGAACTATAATTTTTGATATCAATAATTACATTGTTACTAGTAAAAATGTCAATTCCTGATATCAATAATTAAATTGTCACTAGTTGAAATGTCTATCTTGATATCAACAATTCAATTGTTACTAGTAAAAATTACCATTTTTGATATCTGAAAATGTATTTCTGATATCTAAAATGGCTTTCTTACTAGTAACAATTACATTCATGATATCAGAAATTAAAATTGCCACTAGTAAAAATTTAATTATTGACATCAATAATTAACATTGTTACTAGTAGCAATTAATAGTGGATATCAAGAATAGACATTTCAACTAGTAACAATTCTTGATATCAAAAATAAAGGTTTCTACTAGTGATAATTGTATTTCTGATATGTGAAATTGGAATTTCAACTAGTAAGAAATCAATTCTTGATATCAACAATTGGTTTTGAATGGCAGCCTATGGGGACATTTCACTAGTGAAAATACAATTGTTGATATCAATAATTTAATTGTTGATATCAAAAAATGTAATTGTTGATATCAAGAATGTAATTGTTGATATCAAGAATTCATATCCTGGAAATGAATAAAAGTTAAAATGGCTTGCCATATCCCTCTTACAACACTTACCAGGAAGAGACTGTCGCATTATTTATTTTGTCTGTCACTACTCTGTCACACTGACTGTGTTTGACAAAACTGAAAAAAAAGATCAAAAGGAAAGACAAATCAGCGATCTGTGAGAAATGAGGGGAAATGCCTTAAATGATTTTGAACAGACAGCAAATGTTTGTGATTATTCATTTTTGAAACCATCATTCAGAAAGTGAAAGTAAAGTTGAGATTTCTGGAGCTCAAACGTTGACAATGGATTCACCAGCTGAATATGATTACATCTGTCCTGTGTGTCGTGAAATCTTCAACGCTCCTGTTATTTTACCATGTAGTCACAGTGTCTGTAAAGAGTGTCTTCAACAGTTCTGGAACATCAAGAAAGTTCAGGAGTGTCCCGTGTGTAGGAGAAGATCGAAATCTGATCCAACATGTAATCTCGCATTAAAGAACTTGTGTGAGTCGTTCCTGAAGGAGAAAAATGAAAGCCAATCATCAGTGTCTGAGGAGCTGTGCAGTTTACACAGTGAGAAACTCAAACTCTTCTGTCTGGAGGACAACCAGCCTGCGTGTTTAGTGTGCTACACTTCACAGACACACATCAATCACACATTCAGACCCATCGGTGAAGTGGTTTCATCATATAAGGTAAGACAGATTCATATCTTATGATAAAAAACTTGCATCTTAGAAGTTATCAACAATGTATGTCTCTGTACATGAACATATTTAAGAAATATTTGGTATCTTCAAATCTAGCCTATATTTTCACTTTGAATTCTAGGAGAAGCTCAATACAGCACTGAAGCCCTTACAAGAGAAACTGAAACACAAAGAAAACATTAAAGCGAAATTTGAGAAAACCGTTCAACACATCAAGGTGAGGAGTGATTCTTTTGACGTTCACAAATTTAATGTGAAAAGCTGAATTGGTTTGTCTGACATACTCAATTCGTATTGAGTGTATAAAATGTAATTGTTCACGTAAAAGCCTTCGATTTCTAGGTACTTAAGTGGGTTGGGCTAACGTGGAAGTGGTTAGCGCTCACCTTTCAAACTCTGCATTCAGCAAACCCTTTTTAGGCAAGCGAAAAACAGCGTGATTAATATTCAACATGCTTCTGACAATATGAATCTACCTGAGGGAAGATGTGAGCAAAAATAAGGCACCTTTGACAATTATAAGCATCTAATGTAAGGGGATCATGATATGTTTGTCATGATAGGCTTGTCAGTAAACGGCCAATGTAATGATTGGCTAACTTCATTGCATATGAAACAGTACTAACGTCCACTCATTAAATATATTCTTTGTTAAAGGGTTAGTTCACCCAAAAATGAAAATTCTGTCAGTATTTACTCACCCTCATGTTGTTCCAAACCTCTGTGTTTATTTGTTCTGCTGAACACAAATGAAGATATTTGGAAGAATGTTTTAATCAAACAGATCTCAAAAAATAGGAAAAAATACATACTATGGTAGTCAATGGGGAATGAGATCTGTTTGATTAAAACATTCTTCCAAATATCTTCCTTTGTGTTCAGCAGAACAAATAAACACATAGAGGTTTGGAACAACATGAGGGTGAGTAAATACTGACAAAATTTTCATTTTTGGGTGAACTAACCCTTTAATAATGAGGAGGAAGTTTTAAGCGATGAAACATCTCCGTTACGTATGTAACCCCCATTCCCTGAAGGAGGTTCCCTGAATTTACTTTGAGTGTAATGCAAATTGCAATGCAAATTGGGATGCAATAATTGCATCAGCTGCGCTACATCGCGGCACTCGCATATAAGCAGCAGCAGATGCATTGCATCTTCAGGTTTTAGCTGAGGAGCTGAGCTAGTGACCTAGCTGCAAAGCAGGTGTGGTGACGGGATGTGGTGTCTCTGTTCCCTCCTTCAGGGAACAAGGGTTACATACGTAACCGAGACATTCCCTTTCAGTTGGTCTCTCTACGCTATGTTGGTGATTTGCGACATGATTGACCCGAAGCGACCTGCCAGCCCTCCTCCAGAGGAGGAGATGGCCGACAAGCTGCGACATCTAACCTAAGCCTAGATCACCATGTTGGCTGATTTATGCCACGGTCGCAGTGTTGTCCTGTAGTGGCCGTTTTGGATGGCTCAGAGGAAGACGTACTGCAAGCAACTCGAGGCAGTTAATGTGCCAATTCATTTGGGGCCCGTCCAAACCCCAGCAACTGCATGACCATTGTACGGATGCATCTGTGAACACCACAGCAGGCCTGGACACTTTTTCCAGGGGGACTCCCGTCTGAAGATACTAAGGGTCTAACCAGAGGACGAAGGTTGGCACGCCAGTTTGATTGTCACACGGTTAGTGCCGTGCTGCCATGGCCAATCTGGGGACTCAGCCGTGAAGCCAGTGCTGAAGTGATCTCATACGGAGCAAGCCGAGCGGCGTCACAGCTGCTGCGGCTGCCATATGCCCCAGGAGCCGCTGAAAGAATTTCAATGGGACCACCTTTCTACTCTTGAACAAATTCAAGCAGGTCAGCACTGACCGAGCATGTTCCTTTGTGAGGTGTGCTGACTGTTCGACCGAATCCAATTCCATACCGACAAAAGAGATCTTCTACACAGGGGAGAGTTTGCTCTTTTCCCAGTTGACCTAAAGCCCCAACTGGCTGAGAGGACTGAGCACAAGGTCCCTGTTTTCGCACAACTGGTTTAAAGACTGTGCTAGTATCAGCCTGTTGTCGAGATAGTTGTGAATGCAAATGCCGTGTTCCTTCATGAGAACAAGGGCCTTCTCCGGGCAAAGGGACTGTAGGCATGAGGAGGAACGCAGGGACCCTCTCTCTAAGTCGCCCCCCAGTGAGATTTGAGAGTCCTTTGCAACACTTACCTGGTTCCACAGTTGGGCAGAGTCCAAGAAGACAAGGTGACATCTTCAAACCGCCCACTGCTGCCCATTGGCGATGGAAGAGTGGGATGAGAGTGGTAAGGATGTCGGCCTTTCCACTGCCCTCCAAGCCCTCCTCCAGGGGAAAAAATGGTAAAGTCACCGTCTCCCGACGAGCAATCCTCTCCATCTCCGGTCGCCCGTCATTGGGACTCTTACCCTTGTGCCTCCTGGCTGGTTTGGCGGGGGGCTCAATAGGTAGGGCGCCCTGTCTGTGGCCTGCTCCTCTGTGGCCTGCTCCTCTCATTACATGGTGGAAATTGACGCATAACCCATCAAGGCCCTGCCATCAAGGGTGGAGGGGCTAACAAGATGGCGTCGTGCACTAAAAGGTGCACGATCCATGACCTAGTGAGCTCCTCATGCACCTCCAGAAAGAACATTACCGGGGTGTGACGCTTGGAACTAGCGCAAGCTACCCCGAGAAAACCAACTGTCCAGCTTTGAGGACTTGGGACACAGTGTTCGGTTCGACTCAAGCCCAACCCTCTCAGCGGCCTGGAAAAGCATAGCCATCATCTCTGGATCTTACTGGGGCAATGCTAAGGTTACTGAAGGAGGCAACATAGTCGAATCGTCAGCCCTAAAGAAGTTTGACTCACCTTCCGATGCAACATTCGATGGGGGGGAGCCCCAAATGATAAGGCTGGTAAGGCACCATGAGACGGTCTAGTGCATACCTGTAGCAGCTCTACTGGCTGTAGAATGCACGATTAGTGAGGGTTCCAAGGGGGTTGGTTCCCTAAAGGATGTGCGCTTGCTGTGATTCTTAATGGTCCACAATGGTCATATTCCCACAATGGGTGCACGACTCATTCACGAATGCTATCTCAGGATGTTTGAAGACACGTGAGACAGCTATCGTGACCATCCCTCAGCACCAGGCTACGAATCCAGAAACACACGGGTTGAATATCATCTTCAGAAAGATGCAAGCTGTCCAGTTTGAACACCACTTTGTTGAGAGCAGACAAAAACCTGTCAGCTCCGAATCAAAATGCTGAAGATGATATGCACCTGCTGCTCATTATATTTTGGTGTGCGATGCAGCGCAGCTGATGCAATTATTGCATGCCAATGTGCATTGGCTTGTTTTAGTTACACTCAAATTAGATTGGCCTAGCGAGATTCCTATTCATCATTCACCAACAGTGACTGATGAATAGGTGGGAGACTGAAAGGGAAATTGCAGATCATGGGAAATTGGATTTCTCACACATTTCCCCACTTATCTTGGAGACAATTGATGTGAATGTGATTTTGATTTCAGTCTCAAGCTGAGCACACGGAGCGTCAGATTAAACATCAGTTTGAGAAGCTTCATCAGTTCCTCAGAGTTGAAGAAGCAGTTACAATCACTGCACTGAGGGTGGAAGAGGAGCAGAAGAAGCAGATGATGAAGGAGAAGCTGGAGGAGATAGACAAACACATCTCAGATCTTTCACACGCAATCAACGACATGGAGGAGATGATGAAAGCCAATGACGTCTGCTTTCTGAAGGTCTGATTTCACATCATTGATTGATTGATTGACTGATTGAGTTCTGGATGATAACTGTTGTGTTTGTTCTGCAGAAGTTCCCAGTCTCGATGGAAAGGTGAGTGATCTACTGGTGTCTCTTGTTCTTGTTCTTATCCAAAGCCACTGCAGTTCTGACTCCTGAATGTTCCTCCAGAGTCCAGATCTCACAGCCGGATCCACAGATGGCTTCTGGAGTTTTGATTCATGTGTCACAATACTTGGGGAACCTGCCGTTCAGAGTCTGGAAGAAGATGCAGGACATTATCCAAAACAGTGAGTCTAAGATCTATGCTGTTACACACACACTGGAAAGGGCACATGGGTGAAGATAAACTGATTCTAGCATTATAGATGAGCTAGTACACCAACATTTACAGTTACATTAATATAGCAGATCTCTAGAGTTCAGTTGTTTTGTCAGTATCAGTTTCTGTTTACGTGAAATGCAAATCTGAAGTTTCTTACGCATGTTTACTATAACAACACTGACAGTGATCAAAGGAAAATTTCTGATGTGTTTGATTAATTGGATGATTTTCATGATTCATAATAATCTGTTTGGTTCACTCGTGATTAGGGTTGGGTTTTATCCGATACCAGTACCTACTCGGTATTTTTTTAAATGGTTCCGGTGCTTAAATGGTTCTTGAAACGGTACTTCAGAAAACAAAACCGCACACACTTTGTGAAAAAATAATACCATATTAACTTAAATCTTTAAAAATATAAATACAAGTAACATATGGTAATAATAAATAAACCAATATAAAATAAAAATTCACATTTACATAATATCATATAAAACAATATTGTATCAAACAATGTAATAATATTGGAGATTAACGGAGATTACTACCAGGGTAATCTATTATCGACATGGCTACAGGTTCCCATGTTTTGTCTGCTTGAACCAGTCATGTAAGTTATCTGGTCATTTAAGCCTTGTTCACACTACATGATTTTAAAACGTCGGGCTGAACTGTGTGGTTTACACTACATGACTTAAAGTGAAATCAGGAGTGCTCAAGTTTTTAGCTGTTCACACCACACAACACAACGTGATTGATCCACAACAGGAGGTAACTCACTACACGAGTTGACAACGCACTGCATAGAGATACAACCACGATCAGATGATAAGAGCAAATCATTTGTTACTCAATGAGAGCTGTCTCAGTACTATGTTACGGTCTAAATCATGAAAATAATCAAATAAATAACAAGTTGAAAACAACTCTGTCACCCAAAGATTCTATCTTGTCTACAAACCACGTTTTGTCACGAAAAAAACACGCAGTAAATGAATAAATAAATAAATATTGCGCCAATACCCAGCGAAGAAGAGAACACGTGAAAATGGACGTCAGACAGAAACTAGTGCTGCACACTGTTTGTGCGACGATCTGCTCTGAAGAAAAAAAATCAAAAAAAAGAGAAAAACTAAGATTTACCTGGTGTCCTCAACCCATGCGTTGCTATGATTGGCTGTACTCATGACATCACTGAGTTTGAGTCGTGCGACGGCTCTGGATATCTAGCAGGCTAGATATTTTTCTGGCCTCGGCGACGCGTCTGTGAGGCTGTGAGCGTTTTCGCTGCGTTGTTGGCTCTTTCATACTAACAGATTGGCAAGCGTTCATCATCCGCTAATCCCCCGCGATTTGCACGCGATAACACCCTGACCTGTCGGCGACTCAACGATTTGTAAATCGGGCTTAAAATCCTGTATTGTGAACTTGGCTTTACTAGTTACGCAGCGCTTAGCTTGGCGAGTTTGGTATGTCGTTCCCACTGCGTCTAAACTACGCAGCTTTGAGTAAACCTATGAAAGAGAACGTCTCTGGGTACTGGTGTGTACCATGTTCTCTGAGGAGGGAACGAGACACTGCGTCCGCTGCCAAACTCGACAATCTTCCTTTTCGGCAGAGAAATCTGAGGAGCAGATGATGCGCGCGCTAATATAATATGACGAATTGAGCGTCAAGGTGGCGCCCGCAATATCAGCCAATGGATTGGGGTGATTCTACATGGGCTTCAGACAATCGTTCTGACACATAATTTTACACGTGAAATGCAGCCAATCCTTGAAGCGTTTTGTCTTCGGCATCTTCATTAGTCCCCTCGCTATCAGCAGACGTTCTGGGAGTCTCCCGGCACCAAAATCAGGCACCGAAATTTTCGTTCTTATTCGGGCTGGTTACTACCGTTAACGTTGGAACCGGTTCCCTATTGGCACCACGTTTCGGTACCCAACCCTACTTGTGATCATTATATGAACATCAGAATAAAAGCATCTGTTGATTGTGTCTCATCAGCTCCTGTGATTCTGGATCCAAACTCGGCTCAGTCACATCTAGTCCTGTCGGATGATCTGACCAGTGTGAGATGGAGTTTGAACAGTCAACCACTTCCTGATAATCCAGAGAGGTTTGATGAGTATTCGTGTGTTCTGGGATCAGAGGGCTTCAACTCGGGAACACACTGCTGGGATGTGGAGGTCAAAGAGAGTTTGTACTGGAGTCTTGGAGTGACCACAGCATCAAACCAGAGGAAGGGAGGGGTTTTCTTTAACTCTGGTGTCTGGTGGGTACAGTACGGACTGGATGAGCGGTTTGGTTTTCCTGTGAAAGAGAAGCTTGAGCGTGTGAGAGTTTACCTGGACTATGACAGAGGAACGGTGTCATTCTCTGATCCTGGAACTAACACAAAGCTACACACATTCACAACCACCTTCTCTGAAATGGTCTTTCCTTTCTTCTGGTGTCACGATTTGAAAATTTTACCAGTTACATTTCATCTCATAGAAGAGTTGCATTTGATAGAAGAGTTGCATCAGTTGTGAAATCCCTCCTGGAGGCCATAGGCCCAAGCTGCCTCTAAGAAGTCTGGTCTTTCAACTTGACATCATGACTTTTGCGTAAACAGACACGGCACTTTCAAGTCAAGTGGTGTGGTGTTATCTATATGCATTTTGAGCTATCTGCGTGTATGCGTGTATGGCTACGCCGTTAAATGTCCGAGTGATTCCGCATGTATGTACGTGCCGTTAAATGTCCGAGCAAAACGAAGCAAAATGTAGATCTACATCTGGGAGCGATATTTTTTTCCTAGGATGCCATAAATGTTATTAACCCCAGTGACAGGTAGGTTGACGGACGGGGTTGGGGTAGGTCATATATTTATATAGTGATGTTTATAATAATCATATACAGTAATGTAACGTTAAGTCAACAGAGTTCATAAGCTTGTGAATAGCGATTATGCGTGTTGATAGCACGAATACGAATAGGTGTTGTTGTTGACGAGAAAGTTTGGTGACATATTCCTCAAACATAAAAGAGACTCCAGTGGGGGTAGAGCTACCATTGCCACAGGAGAAACTCCAGATACTAGGGGCGGCAGTGGCTCAGTGGCCCATGCAAGTTGCCTACAAAACCGGAAGGTTGGTGGTTCAATCCCCGGTTCCACCTGACCAAGTGTCGAGGTGCCCATGAGCAAGACACCTAACCCCAACTGCTAACTCCATCCTGACGAGCTGGATGGCGCCTTGTATTGCTGACACCGCCGTCGGTGTATGAATGAGTGAATGTGAGGCAAAATGTAACGCAATTTCGTGGCCATTGGGTCTGTGAAAGCGCTATATATATATATATACACCTGACCAAGTGTCGAGGTGCCCATGAGCAAGACACCTAACCCCAACTGCTAACTCCATCCTGACGAGCTGGATGGCGCCTTGTATTGCTGACACCGCCGTCGGTGTATGAATGAGTGAATGTGAGGCAAAATGTAACGCAATTTCGTGGCCATTGGGTCTGTGAAAGCGCTATATAAACGAAGTTCATTTACCATTTAGTTAGGTCAGATTCTTTATTCGGTTCTTTGAGTCAAATCGGTTGAGCTGTTTCACAAAATCTTAATGAACCGGACTTTAGTTTAATGGTTGATGCCGATGCAGAGTTAGAAGCAACTACACCAGTTACCAAAGAACCAGTTTGAAGTAAATGAATTTGGCAGAGTCAGAAGTCAGTCCGAAAAAACTCAGATGAGTCGGTTCAATTGTGTTCTGAGGACTTGCTGTCTATTGTGACTAGTGTTAGTGTCAAAAGTATTCTTACTTCAATCTGTTCAGAAATTTTAGAAATGTACCCATTCTAGGTCAGTTCGGTACCGCTGATAGGCGGCTATATTTAAACACGTGTTCTGTGAGTGTGCTCTGTGAAAAGTATTCAGTGTTTCTATTTGCAATGTGTTTTTTGAAGCATTGTAACCAATCACTGACATGACTATTGAGCATGAGCATAGCGGCCAATCAGACATGTTTAAGTTAGTCAGAATCCTGTCGAAATGCCTGAGTTTATGTTCTACACACTCATGAATCCTTTAATTATAAACACAATGTAAGAGATACATTATGCAGTGTGGGCAGCGTCATTGGTTATTACGGGAGGTTTTGCAGGAGTGCAGAACTCTGATTGACAGCATCAGTGATTATAATGGGAGTGTTTTTGTTGCTTACCCAATTTTTCATGCTACTAATTGCACATTACACTGTTATAACTGTATTTAAGTGAAGGATTGAATCCAAAACTGCAATGACTGACATAGTGATAACCATACCAATGGTCAGGAGAAAAAAATGATCTAAAACTGATTGTCAAAATAGACATTGAGTCTTGGAGTGTGAATACTGAATTACAAACTTGCCATATGTTTAATGTAATCTTTGTTGTTTTATGTTTTATTTTATTTTTTTGTTACTAAGTTTTCACTTTGTAAAGAAATGTTTACTTAACTAAAAAAATGTTGTTTAATGTATTATTTACATGTAATTATGATTACAATTAATAATGAACTAATTTAATTTTTTTTTAATTGTTAATTAGTTCCAATTAGTTTTGCTATGGTTCCGAAATTGGTACCAAGAATGATGACATTTTACCGGTGTTGGTACAGACTACTGATTTTTTTTCAATCAAATGAAATATATAAAGTATAAACCCAAAGATCTTTGCTTCTGTGCTATTTTTAATTTAAATTAATTTAATTTAAATCTTTTTTTTTTCAGAAGAAGGTTTCGAGACAGAATTTTAAGTAAACATTTTACTTCATGATTATTCCTAACATTAGTTTTCCAATTGTGATTATATTTCTTTATGGGACTCGGTAATTGTTTTTCTTTTGATTGGCATTTTAAGTTATCAATTTATCAACAACAACAAAGTATAAAGATGAGCCAGTGTACCTGCCATGAGCCTGAGACCCAACTGGAGACCCAAATGAACGAGTTCTACACTAGTAATTACTTACTAGAACCAAAGAACCAGTTCTAAATGAAAAGTTGCAAGTCTGTGTTTCAGTAATGCCCGACTTAAAAAAGTGAGCTGCTGATAGTGTGCACATGAGTGTTTACCACCAACGGACTTGAATGAGCCTGAATCAAAATGTATATTTATATTTAATCATTTAGGAGACGCTTTTATCCACAGTGACTTACAAATGCATCCATACCATTACAAAGAAATTCAGTATTTGAAAAATAAAGATAAAAACCATTTGGTGAATTGCAGAATTACAGGAAGGAATTGGCACAATTTCACCTGTAATAAGTCAGGCTGGTTACTAGGAACCTACCAGCTTTGGGACACAAAAAAAAAAAAAAAAAAAAAAAATTTTTTAGGTGAATCGCAGTAGTCCTAATTTTTAAATTCTGTACTGTGCATCCAGGGAGCTATTGACACAATTTTACCTGTTGTAAGTCAGTCTGGTTAATAGGAACTGAACTACAACCTCTGAAACATGATAAAAGAAAAAAAAAATCAAAAAAATTATTAACTATAAATAAATGAAGGGAGGTATTGGAAAAAAAAAGCAGCTTTAGTAAGTCAGCCTACCAATACAATCAAACTTTGGATTTTGAACATGTCTGTTTTTGAATGTTAAAAGTGATTTTAATTCAAACAAATTATACGTTTTAACAGCTAGGAGGATTTAGCGGACATTCCCTTTAGGGATCATGCTGTGTGGAAGCACGTCAAAGCTATAATGCACGTTGGTGACTTCAAATTAATAAATGTCGATGTACAATGATACATCCTGTGAAAACTAATCGTCGTATTGATATATTTTTTAGACTGCTGATGACTCTCAGCTGAGGCAAGGAAAGCTAACTTTACCACGCTCCGAGAGCCCTCTAGTGGTCGGGAGCATTTCCGTTGTGTTGCGGCTTTATTTCATTGTGTTGTTCATTTTCCGTTGTGTTGTGGCTTAATTTTGTGTTGTTGTGAACTTGTTTTTGCTTTTTTAGTGTTGTTGTGTTGTGCACTACTGGGCAACCATAAAATACGAATAGGCGTGCAAAATCAATGGGCTTTATGCACAGCTGCACTACTTCCTGAACTTCAGCCAGCTCCTTTGTTTCCTGTCCGCCATTGTCCGGGAACTGACTAATCCAGGTGTGCCTGACCTCAGTAGTCACAACAATGATAATCAGACACACCTGGATTTATCAGTTTGTCCAATAATGGCAGATAGGAAACAAAGGAGCTGGCTGAATTTCATGAAGTATTGCAGCTGTGCATTAAGACAATTGCGCTGGGTCCAAGATAGGGCCCTATGTCTTTAAGTTGTTGACCTGTATGTTTTAACACAACAAGACACTTACAATACAATTTTGTTATGTGTAATTCAGTTGTTTAATACATTAGTCTAAAATTTAAACTTAGAAAATTCAAATTCATTTTTTAACTCCATAGATCTCTCCATGAGGTGTAGACGAGTTGACTTTCACTGATAACTCATTTCTGACTGTGATCTGAGGAGAATCTGGAGTCTCATTCTTTATCATCTCCATTAAGTGTATCTATCTAAACTCTTAATGGCATCCTGTTTTGAGTATTTTCTCCATTCATCTAGTATCTTACCACTCCTGTCAAATGTTTTATCGTAGTATTTTTCAAGATCTTTCTGGAATCTGCAGACAAACCACTTCCAGTAGGGCAGTTCAGAGAGATCAGGGGTGATGCTCCACTTCGCATAAACTCCTCCTGCTGTTCTGTATTCTCTATACAGGACTCTGATATCTGAGTCATTGGGGTGAAAATATAGAGTCTTGCTTGCTACTGCTGATGTGCAGATATGGGTAGACAGGTTAGATGTACTCCTGGAATATATTTTATTCAGTCCAATATTACGGTGAAAAGGAACACTGTGATCTCCATCATGGTTTCCTATGTTGTTGGTGCAGGTGGCTCCACAGAACGGACACTGAACCCAACAGCACGGACAGAAGTGATCAATCAGAATCTCATCTGGTCTGAACTTAAAGTCCAGCTTTCCTGGAAATGTATTTTCATTGAATGTTTTGCTGATTTCAGACATTATAGTAGGAAGTTCTTCTCTTATCACATCTTCTAGGGGTTTCACATCAACATCATCATGTTTGAATCCACTGAGGTCTTTTTCAGAGAAGATCAGCACATCTGAGAGCTGCTGTGTGAAACTCTTCAACCATAATCCAACATCTCCACTATACTCTTGAACATGTTCAGTAGATTCATGTGCTGCTTTTATGATCTTCTGCTGCAGGAGTTTAATGTTCTTCTTCATCTTGGGTAAAACACTGTCACTGAACTTTTCATAGATGTAATGACTTACTTCTATTCTGATGAAACTCTTGAAGTGATCTCTGGGAGCTTTAAGGTAGTTCATGTATTTGTCAAAATCCTCCTCTTCTGCCAGTGTCTTCAGGATGTGTTTCTCCAGGTTTGATCTGTTTCCATTCAGTGATTCACAGTTTTTCATCAATTCATATGTCAGATCTCTGGCAGTCTTCTTGTAGACACTCTGCTCAATGGGATCTTTCAGTTTCTGACAGAGGATCTTACCAAAAATAGCAGATGTTGCTGTTAGTTTCTGTTTCTCATATTCCTCTCGTTCTCTACTCATCGTGTCTCTCATCTGCATCTTATGCTCCTTAATTTCTCTTTTAAATTGTTCTTCTCTCTCTCTTAATTCTTCTTCTCTTCTCTTTCTCTCTCTCTCATAATTCTGTCTTTCTTTCTTCATCATAAACTTCATTATCTCTTTCTCTTCTTCATGTTTCTTCATCAGTTTTTCTCTTTCTCTGTCCATCAGGATCTTCATCTGTTGTTCTTGTTGTTCTCTCTCCATCTGTCTGAACATCTTACACGAGTAGAAACTCCCTCCGTTTGCGTTCACCATGTTGTCTATCTTCTCCAGTAGATCAGACACCTGTGTTCGATCTCCAGTCTGATTATTATTGAACACATGATATCTGTTTCCACAGACTTCGGTCAGGTTTCTGATCACAGATCCAGTTTTCCCCAAACACTGTTCAATGGTTTTGTTCTTCAGAAAGTCTCCTTTGGTGAAGAGCACGATGGTGAACATTAAAGACTTCTCACCAAACATCTCTTGGATGATCTTCACTGATTCTTGTTCTTCTTTAGTGAATCGTCCCAGTGGAATCAGTAAGAGAAACGCATGCGGTCCAGGCAGGATCATGGAGATGCAGTGCTTGATTTCTCTCTGGATCTCTTCATTGCTCAGTTCAGTATCAAACAGTCCTGGAGTGTCGATCACAGTGACAAGTCGACCGTTGATTTCAGATGTTTCTCTCTGACTCTCAGTGGTCACTGATTCAAAAGATTCCTCTGCTTTAAAAGCGTTTCTTCCTAAGATGGTGTTTCCTGTTGCGCTTTTCCCAACTCCAGTTTTTCCCAGAAGCACAATCCTCAGATCATCTTCACTCCCAGTTGAACCTGCAAAAAAGGGAAATGCATCAGTGGTAAAGCCTAAAAATGTTTTTCAATATTAGATTTAGTAACATGACCCCGTGTTTTGACTCGCTCCCTATCGTGCCTGGCCTGCTTGAAGAGCTAGGTTTGGTTTTGATTTGGCTTGGGCTCTATACATGTTTCATTTTCGCTAAAAGCACCAAATTACATATCCACTACTACTTTTGTGTGCGACAATTTCTCCATGGCAGGGTACCAGAAAACGAGCCTAGTGTGAGTACACCCTAAGTTCATCAGATTTAGAGTTTAGAGTGTTTAGTGTTTGTTTTGGTACATTATTCTTTAGACAGTGTTTACTATAGTTTGGAGTAATGTTGTTATTAATATTATTGACTCCACTCTTTTGGTGAAATAAACAAAAGCTATCTGACCTCTAGAAGATCCTCCATAAGGTCAAACGACAACATTATATAGATGGTGCAGCAGTTCAGAGACACGCCATCTATGGACTTCACTAAATTAACAACAGTTGTTCTCTATTTAACAGTTTAGAGAAAAATGTGCAGTACAACAGTAGGGAAAAGAAAAGTGTAAAGAAGAGTCTCGGCTAGTAGACTATATTGAGTCATTACGTCACATCTGTACACATAAAGAGTCTCGGCTAGTAGACTATATTGAGTCATTACGCTACATCTGTATGAAGAGTCTCGGCTAGTAGGCTAAATTGAGTCATTATGTCACATCAGTACACACAAAGAAGAGTCTCGGCTAGTAGACTATATTGAGTCATTACGTCACATCTGTACTCATTAAGAAGAGTCTCGGCTAGTAGGCTATATTGAGTCATTACGTCACATCTGTACACATAAAGAGTCTCGGCTAGTAGATTATATTGAGTCATTACGTCACATCTGTACACACAAAGAAGAGTCTCAGCTAGTAGACAATACTGAGTCATTACATCACATCGGTACACATAAACAAGAGTCTAGGCTAGTAGACTATATTGAGTCATTACGTCACATCTGTACTCATAAAGAAGAGTCTCGGGCTAGTAGACTATATTGAGTCATTACGTCACATCTGTACACATAAAGAGTCTCGGCTAGTAGACTATATTGAGTCATTACGTCACATCTGTACTCATAAAGAAGAGTCTCGGCTAGTAGATTATATTGTGTCATTACGTCACATCTGTACACATAAAGAAGAGTCTCGGCTAGTAGATTATATTGTGTCATTACGTCACATCTGTACACACAAAGAAGAGTCTCGGCTAGTAGACAATACTGAGTCATTACATCACATCGGTACACATAAAGAAGAGTCTCGGCTAGTAGATTATATTGTGTCATTACGTCACATCTGTACACACAAAGAAGAGTCTCGGCTAGTAGACAATACTGAGTCATTATATCACATCGGTACACAAAAAGAAGAGTCTCGGCTAGTAGACTATATTGAGTCATTATATCACATCGGTACACATAAAGAAGAGTCTCGGCTAGTAGACTATATTGAGTCATTATATCACATCGGTACACATAAAGAAGAGTCTCGGCTAGTATAAGCTATATTGAGTCATTACGTCACATCTGTACACATAAAGAAGAGTCTCGGCTAGTAGACTATATTGAGTCATTATATCACATCGGTACACATAAAGAAGAGTCTCGGCTAGTAGACTATATTGAGTCATTATATCACATCGATACACATAAAGAAGAGTCTCGGCTAGTAGACTATATTGAGTCATTATATCACATCGGTACACAAAAAGAAGAGTCTCGGCTAGTAGACTATATTGAGTCATTATATCACATCGGTACACATAAAGAAGAGTCTCGGCTAGTAGACTATATTGAGTCATTATATCACATCGGTACACATAAAGAAGAGTCTCGGCTAGTATAAGCTATATTGAGTCATTACGTCACATCTGTACACATAAAGAAGAGTCTCGGCTAGTAGACTATATTGAGTCATTATATCACATCGGTACACATAAAGAAGAGTCTCGGCTAGTAGACTATATTGAGTCATTATATCACATCGATACACATAAAGAAGAGTCTCGGCTAGTAGACTATATTGAGTCATTATATCACATCGGTACTCATAAAGAAGAGTCTCGGCTAGTAGACTATATTGAGTCATTATATCACATCGATACACATAAAGAAGAGTCTCGGCTAGTAGACTATATTGAGTCATTATATCACATCGGTACACATAAAGAAGAGTCTCGGCTAGTAGACTATATTGAGTCACTATATCACATCGGTACACATAAAGAAGAGTCTCGGCTAGTAGACTATATTGAGTCATTATATCACATCGATACACATAAAGAAGAGTCTCGGCTAGTAGACTATATTGAGTCATTATATCACATCTGTACACATAAAGAAGAGTCTCGGCTAGTAGACTATATTGAGTCATTATATCACATCGATACACATAAAGAAGAGTCTCGGCTAGTAGACTATATTGAGTCATTATATCACATCGATACACATAAAGAAGAGTCTCGGCTAGTAGACTATATTGAGTCATTATATCACATTGGTACTCATAAAGAAGAGTCTCGGCTAGTAGACTATATTGAGTCATTATATCACATCGGTATACATAAAGAAGAGTCTCGACTAGAAGACTATATTGAGTCATTATATCACATCTGTACTCATAAAGAAGAGTCTCGGGCTAGTAGACTATATTGAGTCATTATATCACATCGATACACATAAAGAAGAGTCTCGGCTAGTAGACTATATTGAGTCATTATATCACATCGGTACTCATAAAGAAGAGTCTCGGCTAGTAGACTATATTGAGTCATTATATCACATCGATACACATAAAGAAGAGTCTCGGCTAGTAGACTATATTGAGTCATTATATCACATCGGTACACATAAAGAAGAGTCTCGGCTAGTAGACTATATTGAGTCACTATATCACATCGGTACACATAAAGAAGAGTCTCGGCTAGTAGACTATATTGAGTCATTATATCACATCGATACACATAAAGAAGAGTCTCGGCTAGTAGACTATATTGAGTCATTATATCACATCTGTACACATAAAGAAGAGTCTCGGCTAGTAGACTATATTGAGTCATTATATCACATCGATACACATAAAGAAGAGTCTCGGCTAGTAGACTATATTGAGTCATTATATCACATCGATACACATAAAGAAGAGTCTCGGCTAGTAGACTATATTGAGTCATTATATCACATCGGTATACATAAAGAAGAGTCTCGACTAGAAGACTATATTGAGTCATTATATCACATCTGTACTCATAAAGAAGAGTCTCGGGCTAGTAGACTATATTGAGTCATTACGTCACATCTGTACTCATAAAGAAGAGTCTCGGGCTAGTAGACTATATTGAGTCATTACGTCACATCTGTACACATAAAGAAGAGTCTCGGCTAATATAAGCTATATTGAGTCATTACGTCACATCTGTACTCATAAAGAGTTTCGGCTAGTAGACTATATTGAGTCATTATATCACATGGGTACACATAAAGAAGAGTCTCGGCTAGTAGACTATATTGAGTCATATCACATTGGTACACATAAAGAAGAGTCTCAGCTAATAGGCTATATTGAGTCATTACAAAAAGAAGAGTCTCGGCTAGAAGACTATATTGAGTCATATCACATCGGTACACATAAAGAAGAGTCTCGGCTAATAGGCTATATTGAGTCATTACAAAAAGAAGAGTCTCGGCTAGTAGACTATATTGAGTCATTACGTCACATCTGTACACATAAAGAAGGGTCTCGGCTAGTAGACTATATTGAGTCATTACATCACATCTGTACTCATAAAGAAGAGTCTCGGCTAGTAGACTATATTAAGTCATTATATCACATCTGTAGCATAAATCCCACACGTTACCGTTTTTTTCAAATGTAAAGTTTGAAAAGTTTTTGATCATGCTCTATAGTTTTAGACCACTTTAAGAACTGCTCATTACCTTGTGGCAGTAAATGTGTCTCTAGTGAATTAATTTTCTTCTTCATTTCTTCATATTTCCGCCATATATCCACCAGAAAGGACTCTGAGGAGAAAAACTCTTCTCTGTTTTCCTCCAGCATTTGCTCAACATTCTCCATCAATGTGGACACTTGTGTGGAGGGAGCAAATAAATAATGTCGTCCTTCAAAACTCTCAATAACAGTCCTTGTTTCTTCATTGAGTTCTGCTGTCTGATGCTCTGAATTCTGCATTATGAGGATCATCATGTGTTTGTTGATTCTGGAGCCGAAGATCCTCTGGATCTCCTCCATTTCTGCTTTGTCTTCATCAGTCAGTGGGGCATCAGGAATAATGAGGATGAATACATGAACTCCAGGATCACAGAGAGACACGCAGCGGAGAGTCTGACGCATCACTTCCTCCTCTGAGAGCCGAGGATTGAACAGAGCTGGAAGCTCCACCACACTGATCACACGTCCATGAAGATCCACGCCTGATTTTCTGCCTGTGTGCTGCAGGATCCGCTCTGATATGGAGGATTTTAATGTGCGGTCACTCCCACACACAACCAGATTCAGCTTCACACCCCCTGGAACTGATAGAGGAAGAAGAACAATGAAAACACCTGTTATTATAGTTAATTCATCACAACAAAAACATCATCATAGAATTGTCACACTCACATCTTTCTGTAGCACGTTGATTCATTAATAATTTATGTGAAGCTTCAGCACAATCCAGGTGCCGTCCATCATTCATATGCACAATGTCCTCAAACGTCTGCAGAAGATCATCAGGAGAGCTGCTTCCCCGAAGACTGAAGTGTCTGTTGTGGCATTTCTGGATGATTTTCTGTAGGATGTCGTTGGTTTCAGTCGGCTCTTTTGTGGTGAGCACCATGGTGTGTTGATAAACCCGCTCAGAGAAAGAGTCCAGCACCTTCTCCACACACTCTTGATCTTCTGCTGAACACTGCTCATGTTTGAGGAGCAGAACGATCACATGAGGTCCTGGATCTGACAGATCCACACACTCTTTCACACTCTGTGTGATCAGATGATCTGAGATGTGTGTCTGGAGCAGCTGAGGACTGTTGATGAGGATCACGTGTCTGTCCTTCAGTCTTCCTCCGACTCTCTCGACAACATCTGGAGGAGCTTCACTGTCAAACGCTGCTCGCCCTAATATGAAGTTTCCCACTCGACTGTTTTTTGACAAACTCTTCCCCAGCAGAACAATCCTCACTGCAAAGAGTAAAATCAGACATTCAGTGTTAAAGGGTACCTATTTTGGGTTTTTGAAAATTGCCCTTCATGTAGTGTTTAACATAGATCTAAGTGAACGAAAACATCCTGCAAAGTTTTAAAAATGAAAGTTCATCGTATACAAAGTTATTGTCTCTCAAAAACAAGAGTCGACTCTGAGTCGCTGATATGAATCGTTCGAAGAATAATGCTTTTCCTTTGTCTGGTTGACGTCATCTTGACAAGTTATTTGAATAAGAAACACCCACTTATTGCGCTCGGAGACGCCAGGGAAAACCGGAGCTCCAGGGGTGGCGGGCAAATCTGAAAGTGGCCCAGGACGGGCCACCCTGCCTGGGCTGGCCAGGGAGGTCTGAGAGCATGGAGGTTTGGACCCACCGTACCTTTTTGGACTCTGTCGTTTTTCGAGATCTGGGCTTCGGAAAACAATCATGTCGACGAGCCGCTGTGTTTTGAAGTGCGACGCAAAAGCGAACTTTTTTAACCTGCCAAGTGAGGAGTATTTGAAGACTAAGTGGCTGCAGTTCATATATACAAGTATACCACACAAGTATAGCCCAAACCTTGTTCTGTGTTCGCGTCATTTTGAAGATGATTGTTTCACAAACCTAAACGCTATAAAGTATGGATTCACGAGCCGGCTCTATCCTAACGAGCTGAGGATCTGAATCAGGTGTGTTAAATGAGGGAGACATACACAATATGCAGAGCAGTGGGTCGCGAGGACTGGAGTTGAGAACCCATTTAAGGTGATAAGAGTTCTGTTTTTCTGCACAGAGAATACCAATCACAACTGACTAGGTCATCTGACCAATCACTGCAGATTAGCGTCACGCAAAGGCGGGTTTTGGAAAAAGGACTCGCTAAAACGATTCATATGGGAGTCGGTGGGCAATTCAGGTAAAAATAAATGCATATTATAAGACAACAAAAGTGTTTTTTGTCATTGCATGCTTGTAAAACTGTTGTTGGGGACTCCCAGAACAATATTAGGAACATTTTAAATGACATAATAGGTACTCTTTAACATTCCTCACATCACATATATGCAATAGGCCAGGGACGAGACACCTACAGTATCTTCCGATTCGACACTATTACGAAACTTGGGTGCCAAATATGATATATATTGTGATTTTAAGAATTGCGATTCTACAAGTAGGCCTATTGTGATTTAAAATTGCAATGTAATGCAACACTAGACCATGGGGAAAAGTTAAATCAGACTGTATATGATGTATAAGATGAGTCATATTTACAAAAACAATTCATCACATCTTTCTTTGAGTCTTATTTCAGAAGGATCATACAATACTAGTCATTTGTTGGCACCTAGTGCCGAACCAATGTAATCGATAAATGCGTTCCTTAAAGGTTCTCTAAGCGATGTGGGGCCAAAACATTTTTTGTCACATACATTAAACGTCTCCTCACTATCGGCTAGCTGCCTGTCCCCTAAACACACTGTAAAAAAAACGCGGTCTCTGTAGACACCACAGGCTCCACAAACGGCAACAAAAACAATCATGTCTTACCCGGACCACGAAACCTAACAAACAGTGTTCCAGCCAATCACTGGCAGGAAGTATTTGAGGGTGGGTCTGTGGGGGTTAGTGAATGTGAATGAAGGGGTGTGTGTGTGAAGGAGAGAGAAGCATCAGAGGGAAGTTTGAAAAATGCCCGAGACACGACCAAAGAGACGTCGTTCTGAAGAACAAATTAAAAAGAAGAAGGAGTCGGATAAAGAAGGTGCGAAGTTCCGAATTTATATCGGTAGCATGAACGATGGCGAGAACTCCGCGGCAGAAGGGCTTCCAGTCCGACATTCAGGTTGCTCTGTTTTTGCTGGACAGGTGGGTAACGTTAAATTGTTTTTTTCTTCTTCTAAATTGACGCTTATGTTCGCCTAGAACTATGCAGGTTCACAATTATTTCAGGAAGCACGGAAGGGAGGGGGAGGAGATGAGATGCGGAGGACGGAGGGTCTAGCTAGCCTCCGATTTGATTGAAAATATTCCGAACGTCAACACCCAGGATCGCTTAGAGAACCTTTAAGAGCCAATTTTCCGTCAAAAGCTGATTTACTCTTAGTATTTCTTTGATAATTTGAACTATTGCATCACAGAAATAATTATACTATGAAGTTGAAAAGACTGTTTGTGATGTGAAGCCGTTTCATGACAGCTATCTCTGGGTCAGAGGCAGCGCCAACACAACACAGCTTTAAATGTTCCGATATGATTTTGTCAAAGTTTAATAGACAGACGAATTGAAAGATTTTGTGGGTGTTTGAATCGAGATCCCAGTGTTTTAAAGATGAATCGTACAGCTCTATTGTCTCCTCTCTCTTAGCATGCATATGAGTAGCGTGAGGGCTTTTCAGTGCATTCAGTCTCATGTCTATCCCATTGGTCCATTTGGGATCTTACATCAGTCATCAGTCAACATTCGAAATAGACACATTTCATCCTCTGTTGGAACAAAAGTGGCTAACTTCTGTCAACCTTGTCTATAAGCAAGGACAAAAATAAAGCAATTTAATTTGTATTAATATCGATTCTGGAATAAAAACAAAACATTTTAAAATTGTAAAAAAAAAAAAAAAAAAAAGTGTAAATCTATTTTTTCTCTCCCAGCCCTAATATGCAATATGGCACGTTATGATGGCAAGATCTAAATCTTAATCTTTATCCAACAATAATCTGTCATCACTGGTAAAAATGTACATTATTCACCAGTAGGAGGTGTTTGAGACTGATGGTCTCTGCTGCTTTGAAGTGGTCAAGATTTCCATCATTTCTACGTTCTCTTCAACATGTGTTTGTTCATCTATAGACTTACTTGTAGGAGGATCGTCTTTACTCCATTTTCTCCTGCGACGAGGGATGTGGGCATCAATCCCTATATGAAACAAAAGACTTACATTACACTCACACTGTGTTTGACCCCCTTTCGCCTTCAGAACTGCCTTAACTCTACGTGGCATTGATTCAACAAGGTGCTGAAGGCATTCTTTAGAAATGTTGGCCCATATTGATAGGATAACATCTTGCAGTTGATGGAGATTTGTGGGATGCACATTCAGGGCACAAAGCTCCCGTTCCACCAAAGATGCTCTATTGGGTTGAGATCTGGGGTCTCATTTATAAAGCGTGCGTACGCACAAAACAGGGCTGGAAACGTACGTACGCCAGTTTCCATGCAAAGGTTGTGATCTATAAAAAACAAACTTGACGGGAGAAAGTGCGCACCAATAAGCAAACTTTGAGCCGTGCGTACGCACATTCTGGACACAAAGGGAATTGGCGACACTGATGGTGAGGTGTAGTTAAATGTCTTTTTGGTCACTTTTAGACCGAAAATCTAAAGAAAATTATAGCCTATCTATAGACTACAAAAATAAAACAGCCTACAAATAAAATTTCACTCACCAAGCGAATCACTTGAAGCCAATATCCATCCCTTCTTAAGTGTCTGCGCCAGCACGCGCACTGGGCTGTTTAGTGAAAGTGACGCGCATAATCTGCATAAGACGCTGCAGATGAACCGTATATCTTCATGAGTAAGCTAATAAATACAGTGCACGTTCTCAATAACAGTTTAAATAAATGAAATAATGATTTAAACTATGTTTTACTTCTGATATAAACATTTAGATTAAATATGCCATTCTCATTAATGGAGTTAAACATTTAAAGTACATGAAATCATTACTGAGAAGTTACAATATATATATATATATATATATATATATATATATTCAATAAATACAAATATATATTTGTTGTGGATGCAATGCTTTTAAACACTTTCCCTCTGGCATGCAGTGTTTTAATGTTTTATCAGATAATTGCTAATCATGATAATAGCAGATTGTCTGAGAAAATAATTCCATGCAAATAATGCACAACCATGTCTTTCCATTAAAAATATAAATTCATTAAAAATACTATTTGGCCAGTGGAAAAGATTGAGAAGATCTTTCTCTGAGATGTATTTGACAATATTTGATTTATACATTCAAAAACAAGGCAAGGATATAGGCAACGAAAAAAAATAAAATAATTTATTGTGACACGGCACATCTGTATTTCATATTTTCCTAACGTCTTGTACGTTAACATGGTATCACGTGGATGAATAATCACATGCAAATGATATGTAGATGAGGATATGCATATTTAAACTAGCCGTTGTAAGCTCCATATATGGTTATTTCGGGGAGGAGACGCGTGTGCGCACAATCTTCGGCAGACTGGGATTTATAAAGTGAATTCTGCGCAGGTTCTGGCGTACGAACGGTTTTATAAATCTGAATATTTTTTGGCGTAAGCCATTTTTGGCTTTCGGGCGCACGTACACTTTTAGTAAGGATCCTACTCACAGTTTTATAAATGAGACCCCAGGTGACTGTGGGGGCCATTTTAGTACAGTGAACTCACTGTCATGTCCAAGAAACCAATTTGAAATAATTGAACAGGTGTTTCTATAATAATCCTTTAGGTGAGTGTATATCTGTCTGTTTCTTCACAATAACCCAAATCAAAATAAACATCTTTAAATGATTTTGAGCAGAAATATGAAAGTGAAAGTTTAGAAAAGTTTTCTGTGTTGTTGTCTTGAGGAAAATTAAGCTATTTTTTACATTCTATAAGGGGGCTTTCACACTGGCAGTTTAGTTCAGAACGGGGCACGGTTCGCATGAAAAATCATTAATGTGAACGCTGTCATGGAACCCGGGTGCGCACTGGGGTACCGAACCCGAGACTACCTGGAGGAGGTGGTCTGAGTTCGGTTGCTCCCGAACCGTGCCGCGGTTCGCGTGAATGTGAAATCAACACGGATTCGGGCGCGCACTAGTTCAGGGAGTAAAGTATCCTGCGCATGCGTTTTAGCTTATTGTGATGTATTCAGTTAAATAAAACACTTGTAAGGGATGATAGTGTTGAGGATTCACCTTAGATACGAGCGAGAGTGAGCCTGCAGTGAATTCGTGCATTGCGCGTGGAATCAGAGCAACACATTTGGAAATCAACTGTCTCCTCAAAAGAGTCCATTTGCGAGCAGCAGAAGTCTACCATAGGGTGACACACGCATAGTAAACCTGTATTGTTCACTCTACTTCTCATAAAAAAAACCCCACAATATTTACACGTTCTGCTTTCTATCATGCGCCGCGCAAATTTGCGATGACGTAAGATGCACGCAAACACACCAGGGTTCGATAGAATCAAGTTGAGTGTGAAACCCATAGACAGTGGTGAAACCAGACCAAAGCTGCGGGAGGCGCCAGGAACAAATGCGCTCGGGCTCGGATCGCAGCAAACGAGCCCAGTGTAAAAGCCCCCTAAATATGCAGTGAAGAAACAGTGATCATTTGAAATGTCTCTTGGTGCTCTTACTTGGTCAACATTATTGGAAATTGGTGAGGCTTCTGCATGTAAATGAAGTTCTCAAGAAAATGTAAATTCTATTGATAAAATATTCCTGAACAATAATTTGAATCTGTCTGTGATCCTCACCTCTGGTCTCAGAAGTTGCCATGTTTATAATCTCCTCAGTCTCTTTCTTTAGTCCAGTCCATCATATTCTCTGACATCTCTCTGTTCATCATCCTGTATGAGATTCAGAGATTTCACTCACTCAAAAAAAATGATATTTTGGCTTTACTTAACCCAGTTATGTGGAATCTGAAAAGTTATGTAAAACAAAACATATTTTTTTCAAGTCATTTAAAGCGACCCAATTAAACTATGAGCTGAGTGTTAAATGAACACCGAAGCAGAGTTAAAGTAAGACAATTAAGTGAATAATTGAGTGATGATTGAGCATTATTGAAGACACCTGATGTTATCAAGCAGAATCATTGAAGGAGAAAGCCTGAATTTTATGGTCACCATTATGGAGATCAGTGTTTATTTTAGTTCAGCTCTTGACCCTCACATCAGGAACTTTACATTTTGTTTTGGCTAATGTATCTGAATTGTATCAGCCAGATGAACAAGTAAAAAGGTGATCTGATGGTGTTGGTTGTGTTTTAACATAATCATTATTTCTCAATCATTTGACCTGAAATCATATAGAACCCACGTTCTAGAACTCAATTTCAATTCATGAGTTAAAATTATAGCACAACCATTGTAGAGCATACCGTTTTTTACATTTTCAATTAAATGCAAATGATCAAATCAATTAAATTCACTCACAGACATCAATGATTAGTATGTGTATCTCAGCAATGGTGACAAACAGATCACCTCTGGACATAAGCTCATTATTTATTCATGCAGCAATGCATGATGGGAGCCATGAATGAGTTTTGATTGGTGGCACCCAGAATGCACTGCAACATGCATGATTATTGTCACCATTGTTGAGATTCACAAGCAGATTATTGATGTCAGTGTGTCTAAATAAAATAAGTTTTCAAACTCTTTTGATCAGAACAAATTTTAAGAAATACGTTAGATTATATTGAAAAATGTTTGCTATAGAACTATAGAGTCGCTGTAACCAACAAGGTAAACCAAACGCTCTAAATTAGTTTTGTGATTCTGATCAAACAATGATAGTGTCAAACCATAACCAACACCACCTGATCCCCTTTTCTCTTTGTTCATCTGGAAGCTGCAGCTCAGTTACAGCAGCCAAACTAAATCTAATGTTAAAAATTGAAGGGCCAAGAGGCCAACTAAAGCAAACAATGACCACCATAATGGTGACATTGAAAATGAGATTTTCTCCTTCAGTGATTCTACTTGTTAACATCAGGTGTCTTCAATTATATTAAATCATCATTCAATAAATCACTTAATTAGATCATTAACATTTAACCCTCATATTTTAACACTTTAACGCTCTTGAGTCCTGGAGTGTAAATTTAATTTACACTCCCAGGAGAGTTAATTTAACACTGGAGTTTTTGCTTTGTAAAGGCATCAGAGATAGACGCAAACGGTAGAAGGACTAGCAGTGGTGAAGCTGTTCTTGGCGGGGTACATGAGCGCTGAGCACACCGTGATCGCCCTGATCTGCACAACTTCGAAAACGCCAGATCAAATTTTCAAAATGTCTCTATCTTTATAAATAAACCAGAGATTTGAACTTTAAAAAAACTAGATTATTGCCTGATTATATAAACACTGAGCAGAGTTAATATAACACTGGGGATTTTGCTGCGTATGCACACTCATAACGCATTGTGCAATATCCTTTGCAGCACCAAACAAAATAGAGTTAATATTTGGCAGTTATTTCACAAAATTTATTATATAAACCTCAGAAAAATACTGAAATGTCAATGGTGAGAATGGCAACACTGAACACGGCCTTTTACACTAATTTGTTTCTGATACTGTTCTGTGACAAAAAAACCCCCCCAAAAAACAACCTTGAATTCACTAACATTATTGCAGTTCATAGAGTTATTAATTAAAAACATAATTAAACTACTAATTAATAATTAAACCTACTTATATCGTAAGTTACTGTACATTTACTTTCAGAAGTATGCCATTTTGAATTTAACATGGATGAAAGCGATTCTGTGAGGGATCGTCATACAATGTCTTCACAATGACGCACTGTATAAAAGTCCTAAATCACGTCATTTTCACAACTCACAACTTTCAAAACGCTTTTATGAAATATTTGTCTACTGCCATTTTTTGGAAAGCCGTTTCGTCAGCTAAATAATTGGCATGATGTTAAACAACAGTACAATCCATTGAAGACACTGTAGGCCTTCTGTCCTTCACATCATTTTCATTCATTTCAAAAACTAATTATGGCACTATCCTGACAACGGTCTGTGTTTATATTTAAATGTGTTACCTTTATGTGGAGGTTTGAAGTCATTTTTGTACGTTTTTTTTCCCCGTTGCCTGAGAGCAAGATGAAATCTGTATATCCGGGTGGAGTCAGTCATGATACAAAGGTTAAAAACTTTTACTGTCTATTTTGAGTAACAGGAGCAGGTAAAAGTTCAAGATACAGTTCATGTGGGAATGAGGCATAATGTAAATGACAAAGACAATAAATGCACAATAAAGATTATGTAATGCAGTTCTGAATTTTTGTCAAAGAACTTTAAGTGAACTTATTTTACCTCATATCTATATTGCATGTTTTGCATTTGACAGTATACTATTGTATTTGTTTACTTATTCTGAGAATCATAGTGATGCACAAGATTGGCATCAAGTTTATGCTTTTCTTTAATTTCTGTAAAACACCCTCCTTTGTTGACCATCATGTGCGCTTAGAAAGCCTCACCACACTATCTTGAATCATTAGCAGTGTTTATTATGTCTATAAAATGATTGGAGGAGATGATGCTGATAACCCTCGTCATAATTCACAGGTAATTATTACTTTCATTAAACCCTTCTTTTCATGTATTGAGCCTTTTTTATTAACCCTGTATTAAAAGCTTCTGAATCATATACATGCTTGATTCAATGTTGGTCAAAAAACAAACATCAGATTTCTTATTTTGTGTTTTAGGTTGCAAATGCATTGGCTTAGTGAGTGTCGCTTTCACCTCACAAGGAAGTCCCAGGTTTGAGTTCTGTCTTGCAGTGTGGAGTTCAACAAACTAGGGCTGGGCGATATATCGCATGATATTGTTATGCGCATCTAGTCAGCCGGTTCCTTGATTAGTAGTAAATCACCTTCACCTGCTTTCAAATGGAGCGGCATTTACTACAAAGAGCCGTAGTTCACTGACAAGCTGAGCCAAATCGCGTTATTATCGAGGACGTATCGATAGCGATATTTAATGCGATATGGCTCAGCTTGTCAGTTAACTATGGCTCTTCGTACACAGCAAAAACTCCAGTGTCTTTTGATGATAAAGACACTGGAGCAGAATTATGGCGTTATTTTCCTGTCAAATGTCGAGAGCGCACTATTGTAGCGCGAAAGTATATTAATATAATGCATAAGCACGAATGTCTCTGCTCGCGCGCGAAATATAACATGCAGCGCACGCTCTCAGATGATAGGCAAAAGTGTCTCCAGTGTCTCATGATGATAGGCAAAATTCATCAAAATCTTGTTGAAATTGAATTATACATTTTGAACACAATTGTGGTACTTTCACCAAACTTGAGAAAATTGGATATTTTTAAACTCGTTATGCCACTCCAAATCTAAAGACACCAATTTTTGTGATTTTTGCTCAAACTATTCAAAAGTTATAAGAAAAAAAAAAATCTATTTGTATATCTCCTGACCAGTGGCGCTAGAAATAAAGTCAGAATTGTGAGGAATAAATTTGCAATTGTGAGAAAAAAAAAGTCTGAATGTAAGATATGAAGTCGCAATTATCTTTTAAATGCGTTTATTCCGTGGTGGAAACAAGTTTCCATAGCCTTTAACAAACTTGTGTCAGGTTGGATGGGGACCGTTGGTGGGAAGTCGTTTTAGTTTGAGAAGTCAGAAGTTTGATTGAGTTCAAGTCTGGACTCTGGCTGGCCCACTTGAGGTCCCACTTAAGTCCCTAAACCACTTTTATCTGCGTCTAAGGTCATTGTCCTGTTGGCAGGTGAACCTTCAGCCCAACAGCATCATAAGCCTCAGTTCATTGTAGAATAATTGCCACCAATTGTGTTCAGATTTTCTTCCCTGCAGTTCCCCATTTTTTGCCACTGAAAAACACTCACTATTTTGACATACTAAATTCAAACTAAATTCATAAAACTCAACCCTGTTACCCAAGTTATTGATCAAACTACTAATATTTCCATCAAATTTAGGAAAACAAGTTTATCATTTACTTCAAATCAACCTTGGATTCAAAGCTGGCAAAACTTAGATAGGACGTAACAACCATTTGCAAATAAAGTGAAAGACCTTTGAGTTTATTATTTTCAGTGTTTACCAGAAGTCCAAAATCCAATAAATGGCTTTTTTTTAATCAGTGCGAGACGAGGAGGACCATCTAAGAGACAACAGAAACTTCAGTTTTGTGCTGTTTATGCACACTCAAATACTTTGTATCACACCATTTTCTACCTCTCAGTTTTTACCAGTTCAATAGATACCTCCATTTTCTAAATGACACGTTTTGCATTGGCCAATTTTTAATTTGCATGACATATTTTCTGTGCACAGAGAGGTCTGGTGTAAAAAACGTATTTTTGACTTAGTGCTGGGCGGTATACCGGTTCATACTGAAAACCGGTGTATATTTTTGTTACGATGTTCATTTTTAATACACCGCCATACCGATGTATTTAATTACACAACGTAGTGCTCTGGTGTTACGTTACAGGGAAGGTGGATGCTGCAGAATTATGGCGTTAATTTCCTGTCAAATGTCGAGAGCGCACTATAGAGAGCCTAAGTCCCGCCCCTTCGCTTCCGGCTCATGGGACCTTATTTCGGAAAAAATATGAATGGTAGTCAATGGCGAGAGACAACTGATCTTTTTATTCCGTCTGAACTGTGCCCTCAATTACACATATGATGTTTGTCAATTTAAAAGATGATTCTCAAAGTCAAAAACGTCACAGTTTGTCATATAACAGAAGAGTAACATTTAGTTTTATGTGAAAATCGCTCTGTGAACTACATCTCCCAGGAAGAGAAACGAGATCCGCTGCTCGTGTGTGTGCAGTCTGGTACAAAACACTCAGGTATGACGGCGTAACGTTACGATTATAACGTAAGACTGTAAAAACAATGACAGACAGCCTCAGTAAAGTTAGCTTCATTCATTGAGAGAAAATGTGCGCCTTTGGGGTTTGTAGTCTTTGTAATTACGTATTTTCACAGTCTTATACCTCAACGGTTTTACATCAAACTGCGACTTTCTTTACTTTAAAATGTATCTTTTAAATTGACAAACATCATATGTGTAATTCAGGGCACAATTCAAACCAGATCAAAATATTTGTTGTCTCTCGCCATTGACTACCATTCAATATTTTTCCGAGATAAGGTCCCATGGTGGTCGACCGGAAGGGGAGGGACTTAGGCTCTCTATTGTAGTGTGAAAGTATATTAATATAATGCGTGAGCGCGAATCTCTCTGCTCACGCGCGAAATATAACACGTAGCACACGCTGCTCTTATAAGAATAGGTCTATTTTCTCTGGGCTCGCTCATAATACGTGTTCAGTGCAATCGCGAATCTCTCCTCTTCACCAGATAACAATTTTAGGTTATAAGAACATTTTCAAAACGTTCCCATTAAGTTATAAAAACGTTATTTCTGAATGTTCTAGGAACATTCAAAACGTCCAGTTTTTTTAGACGTTGTATTAACGTACCTGCTTGGTTATAAGAATGTTAAAAAAACTAACAATTTTAGGTTATACTGGACGCTATTCTATTCTACAATATTGAAGGTGCTCTATGCGGTTTTTAGTGGCCTCTAGTGGTGATGTTTTAGATTGCAACAAGAGCGCTCGTGCTCGTTTGCGTGTGTGTTCGATCTCAAGAGCGAGCATTCACTACCAGCCACACGGAGACTTTCAACGCAACGGCGAAATCATCACACAACATGCCGGAAACTCATGTAAACACCCACTGCAGGTATAACACAGTCTCATCCCAATTCATCATATAACTGACGTTTTGGGACGTCTTTTGACCATTCGTCAATATACGACTTTTTAGGGCCCCCTTAAACGTCGGTAGATGACGATCCCGGGTCGTCATACAACTGACGCTTTACCTTTAACGTCAGTTAGGTGACGAGTTGGGTTTAGGGTTAGGTTTAGGTATGGGGTAGAGTTAGGATCCCATAACGTCATCTACCGACGTTTAAGGGGGCCCTAAAAAGTCGTATATTGACGAATGGTCAAAAGACGTCCCAAAACGTCAGTTATATGACGAATTGGGATGAGACCGGGTTGGCAGGTACAATAATAGCCTACTTTTATCAGCTTGACGATGAACTAATGCTCTGTGCTCGTACCATGATCATAATGTTACAATAAACTGTTATATAGCATGTTATATAAAATGTTATATAGCATAAGCCATTTCACTAACTATTCGTGCATCTTTCAGCAATGTCAACATAGGTGAATGAATACAAAAGAATGTCCCACAAAATGTATTACTAGATCTACTGACTAACGTCGTCATCCCACTACACATTTCCAGACACGTTCAGTAATGTTACTTCATATGATCTTACTGTTACATTGAAATTGTTCTCTAGTCTAGTTCACTAACCGTTTTCGTTATCATATTATTCATTTCATGTTTAATGTAGTTTACCTTGCTATTTCACTAGCGTTTACTAATATGTTGTACTAATATGTTGCCGATGTTGATCTGCGTTTTTGTCCGGAGTCGACCAGATTCACGTTTTGCCTGACGAGGTTCAGCAGAACTTTTTTTTTTTTTTTTTTGTATTTATGTGGAGTTTGTGTTTGAGTCTGTGTTGTGAGGCAGGACGTTTTGGGGGGTTATCAGACTCCGTGTCGTCAGCTGAAGTGCCGTTGCCGCATAGGCTAGACTGTAATAAGGATAGAGAGGCTCGGGAGCGCGCATGCACGTCACATCTGATGGATTTCGCAGGAAATCCGACCCGGAGACCTCACATATAAATATGAATATCGGCCTTCAGAGGTAATAGCAAAACCCGAAAATTGGATCATTGCAATGTGTGATTACAACCTCTTCAAACACAGGAAATAAAAAAAGGATTCATTTTATATAAAAAAAGTTACATATAGGACCTTTAACTAATGACAATAAAATAGACAAAGTCAATTTATTGCAGTAATTCCTCTCTCAACCAGAAAATGCTTTGAACACCTGATTATGCATGAAAAAAAATTAAAAATAAGTAAAAAAACAAAACAAAAAAAATGTGATATCAATTTTTGGTCAAACCGCCCAGCACTGGGTAAATGATTAACTTGTTTGATCTAGTTGTGGATCCCCAAGCGGGGAAGAGTTTCAGAGGCAAAGACTAAAAAAAGACCCTTGTGAAGTGAGCTCAAAATGACAGATCCTCTAAAAGTCCTCAGATTCATCTTTTGGTTGTTTTCCTTCTATAATGAGCAGGATCAAGGCAAGTATTGTTCTTTATTTGAATGTCCTTTTCATTAAGATTCTTGTGTCTTGAATACTGCATGCATTTCTTTCTATGTCCACAAAAGGATCATATTTGGCAGTGAATAGACACCAGCATGAAGCTCTTAAAAAAATCTGCAAAAGCATCACAGAATGGTCCCGTCCGACCTATCATACAATAATAGAGTTTGACGAAAAATAAACCGAAATTAAATGCATTATTTAATGAAAGTCCTGACCTTGACTGTTGGTTTCAGATTGCCACACTTGCCATTTTTTTATTTCAAATGAGTGGAAAAGTGTGGAAATGACCTAACTGATTTCATCACTGTAACAAAATATTGTTGGTTTAACTTAAAAAAATTAAGTAACCTGGTTGCCTTAAAATTTTAAGTTGATTGAACTGGAAAAAGTGAGTTAATACAATGAAGGAGATTGATTTAATCATCAGAAACTCAAAATAATAAGTTATCTGAACTAAATAAATTATTTAAGTTGATTTGAGAAAAGAAAAAATGTTGTGATAACAAATCTCGAAAATATTTTTTTTTTACAGTGGTACCGTTCAGTAAAAAACTGGAGATAAGTCCTTTAAATCCTAATCTAGTCATGACAAACTATATATCATTGGAAAGGTCTAAGACTCCTAAATAGATATTTTAGGTCTGTTTTTTCTTTACAAATTACAAATGAACAGTAATATATGAATTTATGACAAGAGTGCGCCTATTTAAAAAAAAAAAAATAAAAAAAAATAAAATCGACGTCCTTACAGGAGTTTCTGACATTTGCCAGAAAAAGTCAACGCACACACTTTTAATAATTTAAACTTTGGTTTTTATTGCTATAAGTTCATAATAAAACATAATTAGCATTTGTCAATAAAAAAGATAAAATTATATTTTAAAGAGTAAGGTAAGAAGTCCTCTAAAAAGTATAATATATTATATATATAAATAAATATACTTTTTATTATTATTATATCAAATATTTTAGTAGTTATCATAAATTAGGTATCATTTGAAAGCTTACGAACTCAGAATTCATTCTGTGAAAACTGTTTTGAAATTGGACGTTGCGTTACCAAGGCAAGGCAAGGCAAGGCAAGTTTATTTATATAGCACATTTCATACACAGTGGCAATTCAAAGTGCTTTACATGGAAGAAATTTAAAATATTCAAAAGAAATCAGAATAATTAGAACAGCCATAGAAACAGTATTTTTTATTAGGCCCCTCCCCTTTTGGGCATCATCTTTCATAATTTATTATGAAAACCTTTTCTAATCTTTACAAAACACTTCAGAAAGGTCTGAGTATCAAGGTTCCATATTTAGTGACAAAAGTGATATTTGGATAGAAATTTATTAATTGGTTATGGTAAAATGCATACAATTAAATTCAATGGAATTCAATGGCACCCGATGGCTATTTTTGGTACTACGCCTAAACAAAATCTCATGGGAACTTCAATTTTTGTGATATCAACTTCAAATTTGGAACACAACTTGGTTAGATATATAGCTTTCATTTAGTAATTTTATAGTAAAACATATTTTGTAAAATATTTATCTCATATTAAAAAATATATAGTATATTTGATTTACTGTAAATTATAACTTCCATAACTTTTTCATACTTTCATTTTTTGAAGTGCTTTCACTTTATTATTAATCTGCTGATTGTTTGCTTTAAAACAAGACCAAACTTAGGTCTATATTCCAAAGCATTCTTCAATTACAACCATTTAAGTTTGTGTAGTGCATTTTAATGTCAATTATCAAAAAGGGGGGTGACAGGTAAAGGGTTAAAGTCAGTCTTATGAATGTTTAAGAGAAATTAAATCAAAATAACCAATAGGACACAAATGCAACCATTCGGAAAAGGTCATGACACACTATAACAGTTGTTGCTGCAAAACTTCTGATGATTTTTTCAACATTATAAACCAAATTTGCTTAAATTTAAATCTTAATAAATCCACATTAACACATTAAATCATACTCATTTTCTTACTCTTTGGCAGGGAAACTTACATTAACGCTGAAGCCACTAATTGTGAGAGAATTATTTGTCAATAATAAAGTTGTCTTGGAAGCTGTTGTTTCTGATGCTTTAAACTGGACAGTGCAAGAAGCGTCAGTGTTGTGCAAAGTGAAGAATACCCCTGTAAGCAGTGAAACAGGAAATCTCCACTTTTCTCAAGACGTTTCACAGTTTACAAAAATCCACAAAATCACAGTTGATTCAAAGGCAAGGCTTGATGGAGAAATGGTCACGTGCAGTATTCGTGACACGAATAAGAAAAGAGACATCACGAAGGAGATTCATTTTGATAAAGGAGGTAAGTCAATCCAAATGATCATATGTGCATTCATAGTCCATACACAAAAGAAATATATTTCAAATATATTTTTGGTATATATGCAAATATTTGAAATTTGGCCCAATGAATTTATTTTAGTTATTTAAATATATGTACATTTATTTTTATTTAACATATGTTTTAGTTAAATATGTAAATATATTTTATGTCAATATGTTTACTAACAACATATGTGTTCATACGTTTTGACTTTTCATTTGCAATATATTTTCAGAATTGAATACAGTTTAATAGTGTGAGTTCTATCTATTGTTTAAGTGTACTTCACTGTTGGAGTGTCATTGTTATACTTGCATCATAAATATTGTGCATAATTTCAATATTTAAATGACTTCAGGAAAGATGTCAATAAAATAGGTACCTATGGTATATATATGGCCTAATAGTCTTAGGAAAGCAACTATCTGTCATTTTACACTGCAGTATAGTATTTATTATAGCTGTGTGTCATAATACAGTAGTGAAACAACATGACATCATGACTTTAACATACACGCCATCTTCGACTCAAGTGGCGTATTATTTCTACGCATTTTGAGCTATCCGCGTGTATCCGCGTGTATGCGTGTATGTCTACGCCATTAACGTCCGCGTCATCCCGCGTGTCAGAACACGCGCGTCAAATGTCCAGTCATAAATGCCATTAACCCCAGTGACGGTTAAGTTTAGGGATAGGGTTGAGGTAAGTCATATCTTTTTTTTCAATAGGATGGTAAGGGACCAGTCATAAATGCCATTAACCCCAGTGACGGTTAAGTTTAGGGATGGGGTTGAGGTAAGTCATATATTTATATAACGTTAAGTCAACGGCGTTCATAAACACGCTGAAAAGCGATTATGCGTCTTGATAGCACGCCAAAAATGCAAATACGAATTGGCGTGTCATACACACGCTACTTCATGAGATCAGTCTGAGTGAAATATGGTGCCTACTGTTGTGTATCGGGGAAAAGGTAGAGGAATTACAATGATCAAAATACATTGGTAACACTTTACAATAAGGTTCATTAGTTAATGTTTTAACTAACATGAACTAACCATGAGCAATACATTGCTGTGTTTGTTCATCTTTGTTAACGTTAGTTAATAAAAATACAGCTGTTCATTGTTTGTTCATGTTGGTTCACGGTGCATTAACTAATGTTAATAAGATTTTAATAATGTATTTGTAAATGTTGCAGTTAACATTAACAAAGATTAATAAATGCTGTATAAGTGCAGTTCATTATTAGTCCATGCTAACTAATGTACTTAACTAAAGTTAACTAATGAACCTTATTGTAAAGTGTTACCAATACATTTTCGACCCTTCTTTAGCAAGATAAACATTTTATGAGCAAATATTTTGTCATATATTTTACATTACTTTATAAATGGGAATGTCTTGCACACACTTAACATCACATATACCTTTGTTGTATTTGAGAATATATTTCAAAATGACATTTATTTTTGACACTATACAATATATTTCAATACATTTCTTTTGTGTATGGGAGATGATGACAGGTGGAATGCCGTTTTGTTGTGTGGCAAAATAAATAAATGCAAGCTCATTTGAAATGCTTAGACACGCTGTTAAAAGCTGGCCTGTTAAACACTTGTTATTCAATATTGTTTGATACTTATGTTTTCTGACTCTTTCCATTTCAGACGGACAGAAACCCAGTGTTGTCATTTATAGACCTGATATCAGCATTAACACAGACACAATCTCTCTGGTGTGTGAGGTCACCGGCTCTAAACTTGGCGATGTCTATATCATGTGGAAAGTGGGAGCGGGGACTTACATAGAGGGATCAGCCAGCGCTCATATCCACCAAAAGAACTCAATGTCTGTTCTCAGTCTTATGACAGTGTCGAAACAAGAGCATGAAGATCTCCAAAACATCTTCACCTGCACAGTCAAGCACACCAACATGGACGATATAGGATCTCCATTACAGGTTTCAACAAGCAAAAGTAAACAGCCAGAATGTCCAGTTTCATATGATTATAATTGAACAAGCAACTCTCCCAAAAGATCATGATGGGTTTATCTGTTGTTCACTTGTGCGTTCTCCAGTGCTTCTGTCCAGTTGTTGTCTACTCAGACCATAAATTGTTTTTGTGCAATTTTCTGCATCAATGTTCAAGGGTCAATCTTCAAAGCCAAATTACAGTAAAATTAATAATTAGTTATTGCATGCGAATAAATATGCTCACATGAAAACATAGTCAGCATAATATCATAGTGAGAAAAATCATTAGTTTTAAAGAGAAGAAAATGATTGTGGATGTGATTCTGTTGGCCCTATTTTAATTTTTCATTCAGTTTCATATTCTGTTAACTAGAAATTATGATTTAAAATCCAGAACAATTCATTTCGATTTGACTGTGTTGTTTATTTAGCAATAAATATTTGTGTTTACATGCTTTAGTCAAGTTCTCGTGTGGTTTTTAACATCAGAAACCTCTGTGTGGTTCATTTTCTGGTCCCTTTACATCAGTATTTAGAGAAGCAAGAATATTACGTTTGTCTCTGAGACGTATGCAAATGAACACGTGAATACATGCAGTGCTTGAGTGATTATCATAAACAGCTAATCATGATAAGCCTTCGACAACTCGTTCAGTCTTTATATAAAACATTTCCCTGAAAGTTTGAGTAAGAATAGTTTGGAAGAGCATAATTATAATAACAGCGAGGCTGTAAAAGTGACTTGCGAGTATGTTGCTGTTCAGAAGAGATGACGTTTAATGTCCTCGACAAACACGGTAGTCTCATTTAGCCAATGTTAGCAACCACATCTGACACATGTGGAAGTGTAATAGATCAGGACATTTTCTCTGTTACGTACTTGTAGTTTTCCTCCTAATCAGCAGGGGTCAGTCTCCTCTCCTTAGGTAAGATTAGAAACTCCATGTTCAGAAAGTCCATGAAATTCCTATTCCAGAAATAGAAAGAGATAGTTAGAAGCATAGATATCCACAATAACGGCTAGATGTCTTACGGCGGAGTTTCCATCGTCATCACCGGCGGCCATCTTTTCACAGGCAAGCTGATGTAAGATGAGTGATCAACACAAACACAAATACTCTTATCTCGTTGAAATCTTGACGGATTTACAAACAGTTTGGTTTCTTACAAATGTTATTAACGTGACTATAATTCTGGATGATTATTTATTTATACACTTATTATTCATAAGTATGCAGTGTCAGAACTACATCTCTGACGTTTATACTGTTGCAAATATGAACTCTAACCACTGATTCTTCACATGCTCGTCCCTGGACAATGGAAACAAGTGGCTGAACTGTCTTTGCAATGTAGAACACAGCGTCTTCTCGACATGATGCGATTCAGATGAAGTATTTGAATGTGTTCTAGACGTCACTTCAAGACTGCGCGCGCAGTTGTTGGGAGCGGCCAATGAACTCTCTACGTCACGATGTAACAGCTAATGACTCGTTTGAAAAACAATTCATTTCATAGACTCAGAGTCGACTCTCACTTTTAAAAGACAATAACTTTATATACTGTGCACTTTCAGATATAAATCTTTGTAGGATGTTTTCATTCCCTTAGAGCTATATTCCACACTTCATGAACAGTCGTTTTCAAAAATCCATGATAGGGGCTCTTTAAAAAAAAATATATGTATATATTGCAAGGCGATATGGCGAATTCCTTGTTGGAATGAGGAATAAACCTCTTGGAAAAGAAAGAAGTTTTGGTAACACCTTACAATACGTGTGCACTAATACACATTAATTCATGCTTAACTAATGCACAGATAATCATGAGTTAATGTATAACTAATAAAGAACTAAACCATTAATTAATGACTACTGCATCATCAACTAATAAAGCGTCTATATGATTAATAGATTAAGTAATACATGAATTGCTATTAATTCAATGTGTCATTGTGTATTAATTCCTTAATAACATAGGCTATTTTATGAACTAATAGTGTAAATGAATGTGTTAATTACCACAATTAGTCAAAGCTATGCACTTCAACTTCCATTTGTGTGCTTTAATTAATCATTAGCTAATGATTTACTAAGGTATCATTATGTTATGACTTTACTTGTTGGGGCACATCATTATTAACTAGTCATTTAGTAATTTGCACATGAATTTGCAGTAACAATGAAGTAATTAATCATGTATTAATGCATATTAGTGTACCTGTCATATTATCTGGAAGTTGAAATACAAGGCTTTGGCTCATTCTGGTAATTAACATATTATTAACACTATTAGTAAAAAAATGAGTTATTATGGAATTAATCCACAAGTACATATTTAATTAATAACAATTCATGTATGAACTAATACATTAACCTTACAGACACTTAATTAGTTCCTAATGTGGTAATCATTAATGAATAGCTTAAATTATCATTAGTTACACATTAATTCAGTATTATCTGTGCATTAGTTAAGCATGAATTAATGCTTATTAGTGCACACGTATTGTAAAGTGTTACCGAAGTTTTAATTTTATTTGATTTAATACACTATGGGTATAAGCAAAAGTGAGGCTTGTTTTAAGAATAACAAAGAGAAAATATCGGAGGGAAATGAATGATATATGGGGATGATTAGGATTCAGAGATACTCCAGTTCTAAGAGATAAAAATAAATGAGCAATTACAGAATGGGAAAAGCGGAAGTATTAGCAGAAACCTTTGTGAAGGAGATGAGAAGATACAGGAAACTATAAGTTAGAGAAAACCTTAAAATCATAGAGAAAAGAGGGCATGCTGAGTTTACATTGTATGAATTGAAGAGAGCAGTATTGAGGGTGAAAAAGACTTCTCCGGGAAAATTTTAAATTTGTGTTGAGATGATAAAATCAAAAGGTAATACAAAGATTGTTTAATAAAGTATGGTAACAGTGGAAACTTCCATCAGAGTGGAAAAACACAATCATAATGCCAATTGCTAAGCCAGGGAAAGATAAATCCAAGCAGTTATAGTCTGTTGTGGCTAAGTGGGATGCCAAAGAAGCAGAAAGGTTATGTTTTACAGCGCATGTTTGACACGCCAATTCGTATTTCCGTTTTTGGCATGCTATCAACACGCATAATCGCTTTTCAGCATGTTTATGAACGCCGTTGACTTAACATTACATTACTGTATATATAAATATATGACCAATCCCTTCCCTAAACCTACCTGTCACTGGGAATAATAACATTAATGAGTCTTCCCCTACCATCCTGGGGAAAAATAAAATATCGCTCCCCAGGTGAAGATCTACATTTTGCTTCGTTTCGCTCGGACATTTAACAGCGTGTACATACACGCGGAATCGCTCTGACATTTAACGGCGTAGACATACACGCATACACGCGGATAGTTCAAAATGTGTATAGATAACACACCACTTGACTTGAAAATGCCGTGTATGTTTATGCAAAAGTCATGTCATGTTGTGTTTTAAAGACTTACTGAAGCAATGGTTGAAGAAAGAACACAAAATTTATTAACTGTTAATACACAGGCCAATAGCACTGACTTATATTGTGCAAACTTATGGAGAAAATGGTAATGTCAAAATTGGTGTATTTTACCGAGAAAAATGGGCTATTTCCTGAATTCCAGATTGGATTTACAGTTAACAGTATTTACAGTAGCCTACTATTTACTGTGGATTCTGGCGTCAGTCTGAAGAAGGCTATAAGAAAGGCTCAAATGTATAAAGAGATAGTAGTTGGGGTGTTTTTGAATATAGAGAAGGTTTATGATATGTTGTGGCTTATGATTTTTACACAGATTGTCTTACAGAAAAGGGGAAAAAAGAAATGTGTGCAGTGAAAAGCCTGCGGGGAGCAGTAAATTAGGTTCAAAAACCGCAAATGAGTGGGGTTTTCAGTTCACCAGTGTTTGTGCCCAGACAAAGAAACA
Source organism: Cyprinella venusta (assembly GCA_038021265.1). NCBI lineage: Eukaryota > Metazoa > Chordata > Actinopteri > Cypriniformes > Leuciscidae > Cyprinella > Cyprinella venusta. Next base: position 49,767,172 of record CM075863.1, on the reverse strand, counting down.
CTGAGAACAATATATAATGGGGGTAAAAAAATAAAAATACTGGACGTGTGCAAGTCAAGTCAACATCCAAAGCACGCGCCCCGAAAACCAGCATCTCAGACAGCGTGTGAATACTAGGGCTGGGTATTGACACAAATTTCACAATTTGATTCGATTTCGATTCACAAGCTTACAATTCGATTTCGATTCAATTCAATATTGATTATTTTGGATATCAGTTACAATAAATGGCAAATTTCTCAAGGAAATCAAATCTCTTAAATGCTGTAAACTATGGGTGTCTAGTTGTAGCCTACTAGGCTTCATTAGCCTAATATGAAGGTAATAATGAACTGTTTTGTAGCTATACAAACACTTAAATTACACTTTTATTTATTTTTATAAGAAGAAGATTATATGAAATATAAACATTTAAATGGTGGCAGTCATAAAAACTTGCCAGATTTATTCAAATATGCATTAAATATTGACGAACATTAAGATTATAATGCATATGTAATATGGTGTATATATTTAGCAAAATGCTCCTCTCTAGAGTTATTTTTTCTAGCTGACTAACGAGTTTATGTGGGTTTTCTGAGGTAAATATGACGATACATGACATTGATAAGCTGTTTAACTGACGTCTTTCCACGGTTGAAACGCTGATTGAGCGAATCAATGTGACATGATACGGATTTCGATAAGTTGTGCTCTATCCTTTAACACACTTTCAGATGCTCATTCATGTTTATTTGGCGCTCATTCATGTTTAGATCAGCGCTGCTGCTTCTCTTGAGCTGCGCCAGAGCGATCTCACGCCACAGCGCCAAAACGTTATTTGTGTTTTTGAATTTCTAAAGAAAATGGACATAATTTGAAAATTGAGACTTTGTTTCATATCAATAGTAACAAAGGACAAAGATTACTGCGATTTTTTGGATGCATGCGGCAGCGATACAATGTCCCATTCATTCAAATGAAACAGGATGACTAATCGATTCTTGAGATTTAAGAATCGATATCGGTTCGTAAAAATGGGAATCGATTAATATCGAGAAATCAATATTTATTACCCAGCCCTAGTGAATACTGAATTGAAGTATTTCACATCTTGCACTTCTACGGACGAATTCACACAAAATTATGTAAAAACGCCTGTGTTAGACAGTATGGGGTCCGTGTGTACGGTCTTAAAGGGGCAGCTGTGGTGAAAGACTCGGATGAAGATGTAACTTTACATCGAGAGGTTTCCGTGCATTCGTCGTGGAAATCTCTTGAACTCTCGTCTCAGGCCTTCAAGGAAGAGAAGGAATAGTCGAATAAAGTCATTATTTTTGTTTGTTTTTTCGCCCAAAAAACTATTCTCGTCGCTTGATAAACTTATAGTTGAGCCACTGTAGTCACATGGAATATTTAAACATTTTCTTCATTGACTTTCTGGGCCGTCAAGTTTCAATCCCTTAGGCAGCCTATGTAGCAGTGATCCAGCTCTCAAATTTAATCAAAATTATCTTCATTTGTGTTCCGAAGATGAACGAAGGTCTTACGGGGTTGGTACAGCATGGGGGTGAGTAATTAATGACTTAATTTTCATTTTTGGGTGAACAAACCCTTTAAGGTGCGAAAGTAATACAGACTGTGTGCAGTGTGATCCAGGCAGATAATAAATGATATCAAAGCAAATTAGAATATCAAGAAAACTATATTTTAATAAACTAAAGTAAATTGAGTATAACAATTACAGGTCTGATAAAAATAAAAAAACAAGTAACAGAACCAAGTAAAAATAAAAGGTTCAGTAGGAAATAAACTTGAAAATGAAATAAACACATGAATCAAACATGACTAAGTCCAACTAAATATACTAAGTATTGTATCTAAGTGATGAAATATTAAGTATAGTAAAATAAGTAATGTAAGGAAGTAAGGTCTTTGCAAAATGCTAAGCATTAAGTTCTGCTATGCATGGGAAAACCTAGACATTTTATAGCATGTTCCTACATGACTATAAGGTTCTGGAAAGTACCTTTCCCAATTGCAAAATGTTTAAGATATTTGAATAAATGGAACTCATAAATTGAATAGAAACCCTGTGAAATTTCTGAATGTGATCTGAGGAGAATCTTAAAGATGTTAGAGTCTCCCTCTTTATCTGAGCCATTAGATGCATTTATCCAAACTCTCAATGGCATCCTGTTTAGAGTATTTTCTCCATTCATGTGGTATCTTACCAATCTCCTCAAATGTTTTATTGTGGTATGTTTCCAGATCTTTCTGGAATCTGCAGACAAACCACTTCCAGTAGGGCAGTTCAGAGAGATCAGGGGTGATGCTCCAGTTAGCATGATCTTCTCCTGCTTTTCTGTATTCTCTAAAAGGGAATCTTCCATCTGATGTATAAAAATACTGATCACTTGCCACTAAATTTGTACAAATATCAGCACAGTGATTCGTTGTTGAATGGCAAAATGAGCCATTGATTCCTCTCAATCTGTGGAATTCAACACTGTGATCTCCATGATGGTTTTCTATGATGTTGGTGCAGACGGCTCCACAGAACGGACACTGAACCCAACAGCACTGACAGAAGTGTTCAACCAGAAGCTCATCTGGCCTGAACTTATAGTCCAGGTTTGCTGGGAAAGTCTTTCTGTTCAATCTACTGCTGATATCAGACATTATTGCAGGAAGTTCTTTTCGGATCGAATCTTCTAGGAGGTTGAAATTATCAACATCATGTTTCACTGCTCTGAGGTCTTTTTCAGAGAAGATCAGCACGTCTGAGAGCTGCTGTGTGAAACTCTTCAACCACAAACCAACATCTCCACTGTTCACTTGAACATGTTCAGTAGATTCATGTGCTGCTTTTATGATCTTCTGCTGCAGGAGTTCAACGTTCTCCTTCATCTTGGGTAAAACACTGACATTGAACTTATCAGTGATGTACCGACTGACTTCACCTCTGATGAACCTCTTGAAGTGATCTTTGGGATTATCAACATATTTCATGTATTTGTGACAATCCTCTTTCTCTGCCAGTGTCTTCAGGATGTGTTTTTCCAGTTTTGATCTGTTTCCATTCAGTGATTCACACCTTTTCATTATTTCATCCGTCAGATCTCTGGCAGTCTTCTTGTAGACACTCTGCTCAATGGGCTCTTTCAGTTTCTGGCAGATGATCTCTCCAAAAATAGCAGCGGATGTTGCTCCATGACAGTATTTCTGGAAAATACTGTAGTATTGTTCTCGCTTATTAAACCATATTGTTTCCCTGAACAGTGTGTGTTGGTCAATGATCATATTAATTGCTCTCTTACAGATTGAATAAACCAAATCCACAAAAAATTCCTTCTTAAACACATATTTCTCTGATCCTTCCTGATGTTCTGTTACTTTTCTCTTGATGTAATCTGTAAGTAGTTGAATGCAGCTGATGTTGTAGCCCATCTTTGAAATGTTAAATGACTCAATCATTCGTTCTGTCTGCTGAGCAACATCTGTGACTAAGGATCTGATTTGGGTTTCATCTTCTTTAGAGAGACTGTGACTAAATGTCTCTTTAGCCGACCTGTAGAGATATGTGAAAGATCCTGTAGATCCACTGGTTTTCTTTAACCGTACATAATCTGCATAACTGATCACATGGAAAATATTTTTCCTCTTCAATACAGAAGCACTTTCATAGAAATCACTAAGGATCTCTTTCACGTCGCTTTTTATGTCAATATCTCTGATTGCAGGAGTATCTCTGATTATCTTTTTCGCACACTGTTTCCAGAACAAATCAAACGTTTTATTCAGTGCTCTTTCATCATTTGCTTTGTATTTGAGTTTTAAGCCAAGTTCCTTGCTCTTTTCAAAGAGAGTGTTTTCATGATGTTTCCTCTGAGATTCAATGCTTTTCTTCAGGTCTCGCTGCTGAAGAATCTCATTTAATTTCCTCGTTGTTTCTCTCACAATGTTTTCCTGAATATCTTTGATTTTGATTTCAAATGATGATTTCCACTGAATCAGTATTTCTGCATCTGAGTCTTTCCCAAATAATTCTGACATTGATTTCTTCACTTCTTCACTTGTATTTTTCAATTCTCTTTGAAGATCAGTTTCCTCAACCCCGTTAATTGCTCTATTTTCTATTTGGTTGTGTAGTTTGTTCTCAGTTTCCATCATGGCACTGCGAAGACTCCAGGACCACTTGCTGTATTTTGTCTCCAGTTTCCTGTAGGCTGAAATCTCCAGAGAATTTCTGAAGCTGAAGACGAATCGTTCATTCAGTAAAGCCTCCCAGAGATCTTTAATATGATCTTTTAGGTCTATCAGCATCGTTCCATGTGACTGAGAAGCATGAGACATAATAGTTTCCTTTAGTTCTTGAATATTCTCACAGTAGTTTGGGTTTGGTGGTGCCATCGGTGGGTTTCCCTCCCAAAGATGAGCAAAATACTTCACATCTTTCTGTATATCAAATTCAGTGACATCACTGAAACTTTCTGCATCACAGACTTCTTCTTCAGCAGTGAGTTTTGTCATCTCATCCAGTTTCTCCAGCAGTCGTCTCCTTCCCTCCATGGTTTCCTCTCCAGCTGTGACGTCTGAGACGTTCTGATGCACAAACACACAGCTGGGATTCAGTCTGACCTTCTTCATCCTCAGGAAGGCCTGAACAACAATCTGAAGAATGTCCTGCATCTCAGATGGGTTTTCTCCATAGATGTTGATCAAGGTCAGATTTCCTAGACCAACAACAAATGTGGCCAGTTCATTGTCACGAAGTCTTGTTGAACTTCCAGATAGTTCTAGATTACGAAGACCCTCAGTATCAACTACCAGAATATAGTCAAAGTTCATCTGTGTTTTCATCTCGTCTGAGACTTTGACCAGCTGCATGAAAGCTCCTCTGGTGCACCTGCCAGCACTGACGGCAAACTGGAGTCCAAACATGGCGTTCAGCATGGTGGATTTCCCAGAGCTCTGAATCCCTAAAACTGACAGCACAAAGACTCTCTGGTCTCCCAGTTTCTGGATGAGTTTATCTAGAACAGCAGAGATCCAGATCACAGGAACATGAGCAGCATCTCCATCCATCAGCTCCAGTGGAAATCCAAAAATCATCATCTCTGCTGCAAGACTCGGGAGAGAAGAGAAGTCAAATTGTAGATCTTTCTTGTTCTTCTCCACAGATGAACATGATTCATAGATCTGACCGATCTCCCTCATGATGTGCTCCAAACCAAAGGATGCAGCTTGAAGATCCTCAGATATTCTTTCAAGGTCAGTTTGTTCAGCTTTGATCTGCTCAGAAAGATCAGCCGATTTATGTTCATCCAGCAGGATTCCAAGCCATTTGATGAAAAACACATTCTCACGTTGAGTATGTAAGTTCATTTGTTTTATGAAGATTTTTATAAACACACTGATGTCAGATTCATGCTGCTGTTGACGGATTTCCTGCATTTGTGTTTGTTTTCTACTGATGTCCATTTCTGTCTCATCTGCTCGAGGTCGATGTAGTTCTTTGTTCTTCTGACTCCACTGATGCCACAGTTTCCCCTGATGAGGCAAAAATGAGTCTTTAATTTCTGTCAGATCTTTCTTCTCCAGTAAACTCATCATCTGCTGTGCTGCTTCTCTTCCTCTCCTGCAGTCATCATCATCTTCCTCATCTACTCTGATGTCTGGGTATTTGGACAAATCTTCAAGTCTGAAAGTGGAAGATGATTCTGAGAGGCACTCATTAATAAGTCTTCTGAGTTCTTCAGATACTTCTGGCTGATTTGTGTCTTTCAAAATGATTTTTATTTTCCTTTTCTCCATCTCAATTACAATATAATCATCCTCATTAAAAATGCAAATAAGTGGCTTACTGTTCCTGTACAGGTTTTGGATTATTGTTGCACTTTTGTCATTGTTTTGAAGTTTAGGTAGAACAACAACATTGACTGAGGCCATTTCAGTGAGGATCTTCAGCTGTTTCTCATGATCTCCTGCATCACCGTGTAGATTACAGAACGCAACACAGTCCGTGAATTTATCCGTGTTTTTCCCAGAGGGGCAGAACCAGGCGATCTCCACCACTCCATCCATCAGGACTCTGGTTCTGCTGCTGCCTGGACAGTTCCTGTGGAAGAACGTGTTGTGTTTCTCATTGATCAGACTGTTCATCAGCTGAGACTTGGATGAAGACACAGAGCCAAACCTGAAGAAAGACACCATTGGAGTTTCTGCCTTGTAGACCGGATGGGTTTGACTGATGATCTCATTGTTGGTGTTTCTCATCTTCCAGCTCTTGTTGATTTGTCTGAATGTCCAGAGAGGAAACTCAATCTGTTGTGTGAATGGATCAGGAACAAGCAAAGGCAGAGCATACTGACACTGGGACAGTTTAGTGACCATCAGCTGTTTCAGGAAACCATCAGCACAATGAAACACGGCCATCTGAACATCCATCGGGTGGATTCGCTCAGATTGGCTTGTTCCTTTGTTAGACAAAGATATATCATGTAAAACATGATCTTTTTCCTCAGATGAGTTATTGTTTCTTTGTTGAGTGTGATCTTCAGTCTCTTTATATTTAATGTGCCTCACTCTGTAGTTCATCATCAGTAGTTTTTGTATGAAGGTCTGAATCAGCTCTTCTTCAGCAAAAGACTCATGGGACTGACTATGGGTGGCTATGTGTCAGCCATGCAAGGCGCCATCCAGCTCGTCGGGAGCAGCCGGGGTTAGGTGTCTTGCTCATGGACACTTGAACATTTGGTCAGGTGGAACCAGGGATTGGACCACCAACCTTCCAGGTTGTAGACAAACTACATGAACCTCTGAGCCACTGCCACTCTATTGCCAAGTTTACAGAAATTACTATATTTAAAAAATTTAAGCAAACTAACATCTTCAAAGAATCTACATGAGAATAAAGAATTGGCCAGTCAAACTTAACACTGACACTCCGGCAGAGCTAGCCAGCTAGTGCTACATGCTAACGTATTTCCCAAAAAATTAACAAACATGAAATATTCCTCACAGGTTATGTTGATGGATAATTTGAGATGGAGAGAAATTAGACAACTTTACATTACCAACAGATGAACTAGCTGAGCTAAAACAGTTTTACTTGGACGGCTCGGCACCGAGGAAAAAAGACGGCGGTCGTCACTGCAGGTGTTTGTTGAAATGCGCACCTTGACCTATTTTCTGAAGTGACCCACTTAGCAAAGTTATGTCCAAAAGATGTCTTTTTAAAGTCTTTGTCATGAAATTCGGAAGTTGAAAAGGCGTCCACTAAGGAGCCAGAATGAAAGTTGTTTTTGACGAGTTCTGCACGTCCGATATAGACGTTCATCCTTCAAACAATGTTAAAAAGTAGTTCAAATGTGGTTATTGCGGACATATTTTTTACATCATTATGGTCTCATTTAGATATAATTACTTTGACTATTGCTGTCAGATGATCTTAGTGAGAATTAACAGGTTTAGATGTTGATATTTGTTTCATTTGAAGAGTCACCATTGTGGTGATCAGTGTTTGCTTTAGTTGGGCTCTTGTCTCCTTTATTTTTACTTCGGCTTTTTTTGGCTACTTCAACTGTGTGTTTGTATAACACAATTCTTGTGACAGAAAAAGCCAAGAAAAGTAAAAACAAGCATGAATTGAATGAATGGGTGAATGCGAGGCAATGTATAAAGTAGGGCTGCAGCTATCGATTCTTTTTGTAATCGATTAATCTAGCACTTAATCGATCGATTAATCGGATAATTTGTTTATGTGTGTTTTTAAGCAACCAAAACAAATAATGTATTACTAAAATGATAAGGTGTTTGCCTTTTATTTCTTTAAAAAAATAGAGGTATTCATTGCAACTCCAACATTTGGCTCCACAACTAATTATTTCAATTTTTACCCATTTAGTGTTATAAGTGCCAGTGCCAACTATTATATAACAATACAGTTAAAACAATTTACTGTAAAACCTGTCACATGTAGCCCATAACATGTACAACTTTGAATACAAACTTAAATAGTAAAGCCCATTTTGGCCTTCCCAGTTTTGTCTTCTTAATACAACATTACAAAAAAAAAAAGGATTGCACCTTCTGCAAATTACCCACCTGGAAACACAAATAAATTAATATAAAATATCTACCCAAACAGGTACACAAATGTATACAATTAAAAAAAATAAATGGGAATAAAACAATTATAAATAAGAATCAGACTTTTTCAACTGTAATCTCAAGACAAACATCAGAGTGTGTGTGTGTGTGTGTGTGTGTGTGTCTCACAATATTTGTTCCTCCATCACGTTCCGGTGTATACAGTGAATGTATGCTGAAATGTTTGTTGCGTGACTACATAAAAGTTTAAGCATGATGAATTGCCGCAATTGGTTTGACTGGCACGTGAGAGAGACATGGGTTCACGCGCTCGCTTCTCTGTCGTCGTGCGCGAGCCGCGGTTCTCAATGCGAGGAGCTCAACATCTCGCATGCGCGCTCCCACTACTAGATTACAGTATATTTTAACTTGCGAATTAATATGCAGCGGTAAATCTAGTCGATCGCGAGTGGCTCAACAGGTAGATCTTTAGGCAAACTCATCTTTCAATTTGACTGAAGGGATTGATACTTCAGCGTGAGAAATCGGGGGTATCGCGTGAGTGAGAGCTCAATTGCGCGAGTCTCACGCTGAATGCGTGAGAGTTGGCAGCCCTGGCAGGTATACTTTGCAGTAGACACATTACATCTTGTTCTCTCCCTTTATAAACATAAAATGATCCCAAACTTCCTTCTTTCAAACATTCTCTGCCATTTATGAAGTCAAATGTATCATGAAACAATCAGATCCCCGCGTGCGCATATTGTGCGCATCATAGGAATTTAACGAGGCTTCGAGGCGGATTTTTTGCCTCGAGGAATTTTTGTAATCGAGTAACTCGAGTAACTCGAGGAATCGTTTCAGCCCTAGTATAAAGCGTATTGATGGCCATTGGTCTGTTTAAAGCATTTGGTCCATTTACCAAAATAAGTTCAACCAATATTTTTTTTAGTTCTCTTGTAATGTTTTCCAGTCCACATTACTTTATACAGGAAGTTGAGTCAACAGACTGCATGTTGTATCAATTCGTGTTTTGAAGTGTGATAAAATTGACACTATAAGTTGACTCAAATTAACTCAGTCAAAGCAACAAGATGACTTGACTTAGTTAAGTTGAGTCAACTAATATTTTTTTTACAGTGCGCAGGACAGATAAATATCTTTGCCGCTGTAAGGGAGAAGTGTATTTGGACCTAGCTTACATGTCGAAAACAATAGAACCATCCCAGATAGCAAACTGATGTTGAATCAAGGTGGAAACATGACATCGTAACAACGTTGATCCGACATTGTTTTGCTCATCGAATTAACACTAAACCAACGTCAGACATGTCATTCTTCAAAACTAACAGAAAAATCAACTTGAAATCAACGTTGTTTCAACGTTATGAAAGTAAACCAATTTTCGATTTTCATTTAGCTTTGAAGAATGCCACGTCTGACGTTGGTTCAACATTAATTTGATGAGCAAAATCAACGTTGTTTCGATGTCATGAGAGACGTCGTTTCCACGTTGATTCAATGTCAGTTTGCTGTCTGGGATGAGCCATGATCACTACAGTAAAAGAGAAACCTTTGCTACAAGGTTATAATAAGTAGAGCAGTAATGAGAACATATCTACACCTTGACAATTGGTCGTCTGCACAGGAAATCACAAAATCTGCATATAAATAATAAAGTTGGCGGGGACCATCAACATATCAATGTGATACACCAGCAATCAGATACGTAGCACAGAGGTGCAGGAACTGTTACAGACAGATCATAAAATATGTCCAATAACAACAGAAACTTTGTTGACAAACCAAATGTTGACAAAAACCAATCCAGATCAACAGACAAGAGTGCTAGTGCAAAACCTTGACACAGACTATGTACTGCTTGTGCAGGTCTAGTTAAGTCTCTTATGTTAATATTAGTTCTCAGATTGAATATATAGGTACCTGGTATTAATTCATCCTTTCTGCAGTCATACAGCATGCCAAGCTGGAAGGGTCTCCCAAGAGCTGCTGTTTCAATCACATTCACTCCCACTGAATCCATACTAAAGAAAGAAGACAAAACACAGAGCAGAAACAGATTATGAGGGAACAGTTGCTGCAACCTCACCGATTACCTCCCACATATTAAATATGTTGACATAAAAGGATATAAAATAAAATCTCTGGGGAGCGATTGGTTTGTTTTTCCCTATAAATAAAGTAAAAGATTAATGCATGGTAATATTAATAAAACTTTATGAAAAATGCATTTTTGTTTTAATAATTGCGTTTAAAAACAAAACTAAGCATTAGAGCATTTTGTATAATAGCTGTTATTTTCTAAATCTGCTACTTTAATTTCTTTACCATCGTTTTTCAATGACTAATTTTCTTTCTGAATGTCACTGTTCATGGTTTACCCATAATTAAGACCTTGTTTACACTTTATCATCATATTTAATTAATTAACCTGCAAACCAGGTAGACAAATTCAAATATTATTTATCATATTGAGAAACAAGTTCCAGTGTGAGACATAAATGTACAGCAACGATTCTTCATTTTTTAGAAACATGCTGTAACTGCGCAGCACGTATTTTTGCATAATGAATCACTCACTTTCTCTGTTTCTCAAAGCTCTTTCTTCATTTTTATCTTGAGAGGCTGAAATTGTCCTTTTTTTCCATTAGACTCATAAAAGACATTGTTTAAATGTTTCTTAAACACTTTGACATGAATTTCAAGAGATTTCCTTCGGTGCCGAGATGCGATTGTCTTTCACAAGCAGATTCAAACTTTCATTTTCTGCTAACGCTCCTCCCACTCAAGAGGAAACTCACAGACCACAAACAGTAACATCTACTATAAAGGATGTGGAGTGGCATGACAAAATGAAATAATGTAGTCATTTAATTGTTTTAAAAATTAATTCATGTGTAAAAAACTGCACTGCTATTGCTCAAAAATCATCAGGTTAGCAGGACTGAGGTAGTGTGTATTTACTCCGCGTATATTTAAAACCACATATAAACAAAAAAAATCTCTTAAAACTACCAAATAAACCCTTTAAAACCTGAATCCATGGTATGAGCCTGTTACAATAGAAAAAAGCGGTAACACTTTATTTTAAGGATCAAAAACTACACACTAATTAATGACTAACAACTGCATTTGTAAGTAACTAGTTATGTACTTGTATGCCATTACAAGCTATTTATAAGGCCTTTATTGGCTGTTGTCTTATTTTTGTCTTATAGCTCCTTTATACTTGTTTCTGTCCTAACAATGTACTAATTAGCTAAAAATAAAACAAACTAGTCGCTTGTACTGTGCCAAGTACACACTTTATATGTTGCCATCATTCTCGGTAAAAAGACAAATGAGTGGCTTTGAGTAGTCATAGAGTTGTTGAAGTTTTATCATGTTTTTGTGGTTCTTCTGAAGTGGTGGTAGAAGAACAACATTGACTGAGGCCATTTCAGTGAGGATCTTCAGCTGTGTCTCATGGTCTCCAGCATCACCGTGTAGATTACAGAACGCAACACAGTCCATGAATTTATCATCATATGATCCAGAGGAGCAGAACCAGGCGATCTCCACCACTCCATCCATCAGGACTCTGGTTCTGCTGCTACCTGGGCAGTTCCTGTGGAAGAACGTGTTGTGTTTCTCATTGATCAGACTGTTCATCAGCTGAGACTTGGATGAAGACACAGAGCCAAACCTGAAGAAAGACACCATTGGAGTTTGTGCCTTGTAGACCGGATGGGTTTGATTGATGATCTCATTGTTGGTGTTCTTCACCTTCCAGCTCTTGTTGATTTGTCTGAATGTCCAGAGAGGAAACTCAATCTGTTGTGTGTCTGGATCAGGAACAAGCAGAGGCAGAGCGTACTGACACTGGGACAGTTTAGTGACCATCAGCTGCTTCAGGAAACCATCAGCACAATGAAACACGGCCATCTGAACATCCATCGGGTGGATTCGTTCAGATTTACTTATACCTTCATTAGGCAATGACCCTAAATTAAAAAAAAAGTAATCAGAATCTGTCCCTTGTCTACATGAGTCATTGATGCCTTGTTCATTGTGACTTCCCTCATTGGTCTCTTTATATTTAATGTGTCTTGCTCTGTAGTTCATCATCAGTATTTTTTGTATGAAAGTCTGAATCAGCTCCTCTTCAGCAAAAGACTCATGGGACTGTAATGAATGTACAGATGTTAACAGAAGAACATCTGCAGCTCTCAGTTTATTGTTAAGTCTGCTTTCAAGATGAAGTCTGTGAAATAGATTCATTTTTACAGTCAACACTTCCTGTTGTATGTGTTGATCTGAAGGGACATCTACTGTTCCACAGAGCTTGTTTTCTGCCTGGTGAAGAAATAAACATTTCATTTAATTTGATCATTTTGTTTTGGTCTCAAACAAGTAAATGATAAAACACAGCACACAGCAAAGTACACACAGCAAAGTTCTCGGAGTGACATCAGCCAAAAATGCATTTGAGCATTATTGTAATGCAAGTGTGATTTTTCTTCTTTATCAAAAATAGCTTATTTTGTGTCTCAATTGATTGTGTGGAGCAGACATCAATCTGAGTGGGCCATTGCCACCCAGACCTTATGTAGCCTTGCCAGTGCTGTAAAGTGGTAAGAGTGAAGATGAATGAAATCAGCTTTAGCTTCTGATATCAAACACATTAACTGTGTGTTGAATTTGAATGATGCAAAATCATTATATATAACTAGGGCTGAGACGTTTTGTCGACAATCAGACTGATCTCATGAAGTAGCGTGTGTATGACACACCAATTCGTATTTCCATTTTTGGCGTGCTATCAAGACGCATAATCGCTTTTCAGCGTGTTTATGAACACGATTGACTTAACGTTATTACTGTATAAATATATGACTTACCTCAACCCTGTCCCTAAACCAAACCTTTACTGGGGTTAATGGCATTTATGACTGTTCCCTCACCATCCTAGAAAAAAAAAAAAAAAGATCGCTCCCCAGATGTAGATCTACATTTTGCTTCATTTCGCGCGGACATTTTACACGCGGAATCACCCAGAGGTTAATGGCGTAGACATACACGCATACACGCGGATAGCTCAAAATGCGTAGAGATAACACACCACTTGACTCGAAAGTGGCATGTATGTTTACGCAAAAGTCATGATGTCATGTTGCGACAATAAAAAAATGTCGACAAATATCTTTGCTGTCGAGTAGTTGTTTGTTCTCATGTAACAATGTAAGGGCCTGCAATATTGCGATTTGTAATGCAGCCCTCAGAAATGTTATTGCGGTAGAAGAAAAAATGTGAATTATGACAGTGCAAATGAATCCGAACTAGCAGGTTTGGGAAAGTTTCACAAAAACTCAAACCAAAAATGCTGTTGTGTTCAATACATGCAAGGCGGAACCTGCTTTTCACGGGAGCAAGTGAGTCTTCTGAATGTTAGGAAGAACATCATAATTCAGTACTTTTCATACTGTAAATTAAAAGGTGAATGAGAACGAATTGTCATGTAAAAAAAGATTGTCTTAAAGAGAATGACCTGTTTAGTTGGTGCAAAGTTAACTAAAACAACTATTTCAAAAAGCTGAACTGATTTTCTTTTTAAATTATAGTTAGAATATGTTCAACTCTATATTTTAACTAATTGAAAAGATAAATAATCGTTCCAAACTTACTGATTAGTCGACAAAATAATCGTTCTAATAATCGATTATCAAAATAATCGTTTGTTGCAGCCCTACATGTAACCTCAAATTCTCCAGTTTCTCTAGTCCAGCAGAGAGCAGCTTCACTCCTGAGTCTCCTAGACTGCATTTTACTAGCACAACAAATCCAATTCCAGCTGGATTTCAACCTCTGCCAGTGACTTTATAAATAAAACAGCTTAATTTAGCATTATATTTCAAAGCAGTGAGGTAATAACTGAATCATTATGTAACCTCAAATTCTCCAGTTTCTCTAGTCCTGCAGAAAGCAGCTTCACTCCTGAGTCTCCTAGACTGCGTTTTACTAGCACAACAAATCCAATCTTTTACTCGCATTTGATTTACAAACATTTGAAAAATTCAGGAGCTGGTTTTCAACCTCTGCATGTGACTTTTCTAAATAAAACAGCTTAGCTACTGAAAGCTACATTATATTTCTCAACAATGAGGTAACTTCACTGAAATGAACACAACAAGCTTCACTATTACGTTACTCACTCGAATACGTGCACGTTCTCTCGCATTCTCTCTCTGGTTAATTCATTCGAATTCAATTAAAAAATCACATTGGCCTACTTTATTTCAGTTTTGTCTGACCACTATGGATTCATTGTTTTGTTATAAGTCAGAAATAAAAAAAAATTAAAATCAATGGTTGTTGTTGAGGATATAATTTGGTGTTGTTTTCCTGTTTAATGTAACATTGCAGGTTTTCAATCTTGCTTATTTTCTAAACATTGCATTGTGTATTATGAATGCTGTTGGACTTCAAACGACTTGGAATCAGGGTTTCCGTTGTCCGGTAATTACCGGACATTGGCCGGGAAAAAATGAAATGTCCGACAAAATTAAATCTCTCCGGTCAAATTGTCCGATTAAAATTGCCTAATAATTCCGCCCCCTTACACAGTCTGAATTAAAGAATAAGCCTAAAATGTATAAAGCAAAAGAGGAGTTCTTTTCCAAAACGCTATAAATCCATTTCAATCGTTTTCAGGAAAACTACATTTTTTAACTAGACCCACAAATTTTGTGAATATTCAAATTATCCTGTTGAAATGTTTTACTGGTTCAGTCTGAACATTTTGAACAATGATTATTAAATCAAACAACAATATTGTTAATGATAAATTAAAATTTTATTTTTTTTCCCCCAAAACGCTAAAAATCCATCCATTTTTTGTATAATTTTTTAGTAGGCTAAAGTCATTTTTAGTAAAGTGTCAAACCTCAAACAAATAGTACCAATTTCAACATATGCATGAAAAAAGTAAATATTAAAAAATGATCAATAATGATAACGATATATTCAAAAAAGGCACCCCTCCAGCACACACACATATATAGGCTATCATGTGAGCAAAGCGGAGCGGCGTGACGCTTCAATATGAGTAAAAAAAAAAAAAAAAAAAAAAAAAAAAAGGCTATACGTTTCACATTTTAATAATATTACGTTACTTATTTGTATTATTTCATCTATGTTGAGTAGGCTATGAAAAGGGAACCGCATAAGATGAGTAAGATAGGATCAAAATTCAAAAGCTGCCCAATATCGGAAAATATTTGGACTGGGTCAGACATGATTTTGACCACTTATTAAGTTTTGTTTTGTAGAAAGCTTGTAAATTTCGTTTGATATAAATTGTATATTCATTTTAATAAATGTTTCATCAACAAATTGACTGGATTAACACATTAGAAGCAAATATCAGACAATATAATCAGGACACAGAGGCGCTCAGGTGAACCGGAGCGCGTCTCATATGAACCGAAAACACCGCGATGCTTTCATGAGAACTAAGCTACAGAAAGCTTTAAATGTCTTTTAAACAAAATAATTAAAAACGAAAATATATTGGCAACTCTCTGCGTATATGTAGGCTAATTCGAAGTATGCGTCTATGCGCGTTCACTGCGAAGATGGCAAGATAAGCATCATCAACTTTATCTTTGCTGCTGACACTGACAGAAAATACTAGTTTATTAATAAATAATTCAAATGTTTCATGCATAATCATTACTTTTGCCGGTTCTTTGTGGCAAGCTTTATGCATGCGTTAAGATGCGGAATAGGCAATTAAATACGCTCATATGGTTTCTCTCCAATTTAATTAAATCAATATGTGATTACTGCTTAGATAAATGGCTTAAATGATACTTCTAGTCGACTAGAAAACTAGGACTCATTTTGAGGAATGAATGAACATAAACAAACCTCTGCTCAGAGTCCCGCCGTGCGTGACGCTCATCGAATTCGAGGATTTATCGCGTTTTGGCTAAAAACAGGGCTGGCGCTTATCGCGGTTTGAAAAGAAACTGTAGGCCTATCTTGCAGTATATTTTAAACAAGGAAATATGGCGATTTGGCATGAAAAGTTGATGGAGCAGCGAAAGCGTTCTTTCCACAGCAGAATGACACGACAAACTCGTTTTTTTTTTTTAAATGGCGTTATCGCGTTTTGGAAAATACACCGACCTTTGGCTATATAAAGGGCTCTACCGTTTGCATGTTATTAAAGACGGGATGGCACATACAAGGATGTCAAAGTAACCAATTCAAGCGACCGCTCCATTCAAGCTTTCAAAAAAGCCAGGGAACGCTATATGTTCAACATCTGATAGATGCCTTGCAAGATCGGTTCACCTACTGAGAGTGTAGCCTATATAGCCTAATTAAGTTCGCTTGAGTAAAAACTAGCCTACTATTCAGATATTGTATGTGGGGAAGGGGGATTGGTTTGTTAAACTATATAATGTGAAACCATATTAAAACATGTTTGACCAATCGGACATTCATGTTTTCATGGTTTCCGTCTATTTGAAAGTTATGCTAATAACATGTTGCATTCTATACGGCCTGATTATGTCATTTTTTAAGTTACATAGCCTGCCTCCAGTTTTCCTCAACTTGACTAATTAAGAGGCGATATTTGACCGGCATATCATCAAAATGTCCGTTAAACTAAACCTCTGCCGGTCACTTTGACCGGCACCATTTTTTTCTAGCGGAAACTCTGCTTGGAATATAACACAAATGATGTGGAGCAATTTGTTAATGTGCATTTAGAGCTTGATTGTTGCAAATCACCATCATCTTATCCTTGTTTCAGTAATGAAAAAATCATATGGTACATGAGTAAATGACACAATATACTGTATATAAATGTAGTATAATTAAGTGAAATTTCTTTTTACAAACAAGCTCAAACACAATACACACTAGGGGTGTGCGATAAGACGATTTTTAATCATGGACGATTAAAATGTCTCCACGATCTGCTTTTGAAGAAATATCGTAGTATCGTGTAACAGTGCATTCTGACTATCAGTTCAGTTCTGGCGCCCCGTCTCAACTGTAGTAACGCGACATAGCCTACACATCACACGTTAATGAATAGGCATGGGACACTGCAATTCACAAAAGTTCATTATTTGCATAATAAGCCTTGCCGGTTAAACATTTAATTCACGCGCTGATGTGCTGTTCTAACGTGCGCTTTCCTGACCGCATACCTCTGACGCTCACAGGCACTAGAAGCCTGTCAAACAGCGCCAGAATACTGGACTTGGTTATCTTTCGAGTATTTTTATGCTAATACTGTTAAATACACACAATGTTTACATAAACAGGCTATGTCTAAAGTGAAGGCAAACATTTGAGAGAATATCTGGTGTAACATGCGTCTATATTAAATGCGTCGCGTGCTGGTCTAAAAGCGACAGGAATAAATAGCACTCCCGACTGCCGCACGTCCTTAAAGAGATAGTTCCCTCAAAAATGAAAATGGTCTTAATTTACTCTCTCAAGATGTTTTAAACCCGAATAAGTTTCTTCTGTTGAAAATAAAAGTTATTTTTCAATAATGTGGGTAACCAAACAGTTGCTGGTCCCCATTAACTTCCAGGAGAGAACCAATAAAAAACTATAGGGGGACCAGCAACTGTTCGGTTACCCACATTATTGAAAAAGAACTTTTATTTTCAACAGAAGAAACTTATTCGGGTTTAAAACATCTTGAGAGAGTAAATTAAGACCATTTTCATTTTTGAGGGAACTATCTCTTTAGTAAAAGAAAAAAAAACACAAGGAAAAATCACTCACTGACTGAGAACTAGAACTTAATAGTAGCTTTAATAAGTTTAATAAGAATCAATGTATTCAGTGAAGTCTCTGTAGTGTTTTAATTTCATATTTGTTTAATTTAATTACTTTCTTCAATGCTACTGCTAAATACACCTAGTGCATCTGAAAAATAAAGCACTATTTATTTAATTTCAATATTAATTTGTGTAATGTTTATCTTGTCTTATTTTTTTAATAACAAAGAAAATAATGACAAAGATTTTTATCTTCGCCACTGGCCTAAATGTATGCCTTTCTTTTTTATTTTGTTACCTAAGGCTTTGTTTTTAACATAAGGACATTAGTTTGGCTGTAATGAACATCCACTTGCAAAATATTAAAACCAACTTGACAAAGAATTGTGATAAAAAATCGTGATCGTGATTTTCCTAAAAAAATCGTGATATGATATTTTTTCCTTATCGCCCACCCCTAATACACACACACAGTAACAGTAATATTCTTAGTTGTGAAGTAGTCAAATCAAACCTGAGTATTGATGTCCCCCATATCTATCATCAATTCAGTCATGAGCTGCATCTGTAAACTACTCTGAAAACTGCATTTATATACATGATGTGACGTGGAAAATGTTTTGCATTCTTAACATCACCTGTAGTGGGAGTAAGAAAATTAAAGAGATGAAAGTGTATTGATTTTTGTGGGGAAGGCCCACAAAGACCTTTTTTCTTATGTACTAAAGATGTGAATGTTTCATTTTTGCATTTTCTTTATTATTTCTTTATTATTTATTAGCATTGTCTTTATTATTATAAATCACGGACTAAATGTAATGACTGTTTTAACTATGGTTAAGAACAGTATGATTGAGAGTATACATGAATCTTGAAAAGTTGGTTTAAGTGACATGAATTGTTGAACTAGTTCTTTAGAAAAGTATTTCCTCATTCCATTTTTAGGGTAATAAACCATCTCTTTATCAGTCTCATTCAGTCAGACAGCTTCTGAAAATGAAAATATTTTCAGCAAAATACAGCATTATACTGATTGAAACCCTGCTAACAAATTATGTTCTTAAAAGTTCTAAGAATGTTTTCAAAACAGTCTATTTTGGTTATAGGAATGTGGAAATGTAATTTTTTTTAAGGAGGTATGTTCCAGAAACATTCTTTCAGCTTAAATTTAATTAAAATTCTAGGAACGTTGATTTGTAACATTCAAAGAATGCAAATGTTTCCTGTTTTCGTAACGTTCATAGAACGTCATTTTAAAGTATGATGTTCTTTCAAATGTAGGGCTGGACGATTAACCAAAAAAAAAAAAAAAAAATCGAAACCGAAATTCAGAGGCTATAACCGACGTGATTTTGCCATGATGGTTATTTCGGTTTTTGAACACTATTAATATATCCGCCCACTGTATGTTAACACACTTTCCCCTTAAAATATAGTAGTCACGTAACTCCACCCCGTCCAGTCTACGACATTGAAACAACATGAGCCCCTTTCACACAGCACATTGATCCCGGGAAATTGCCAGAACAAACACCTGTGTGAACGCAAACACGGCCCGGGATTGGTGCCGCCAGGTTGGGGACAGAGTAACAATTGCTGTGTTCAGTCCATGGTTCAGTCAAGAAACACGCGCTGTGTGAACAAAAGCCTTAATCAATGTCGTGTCGTAATGATCGCGCTTAAGCCGTGATCGTTCGCCATCGTGAAACGGTACGTAATGCGCTAGTTTATGATCGAATCAGAGAAAAAAATGCAAACGTGGTTCCTTGAAAAAGAAATCGCAGCTCATAAGCAAACTATAGACGTTGCTGAGACATGTCACGTGTCTTTGCGGGTTGTGTGTAAACCCACTCTCTGATTCCTCAAACACTGTATCAAAAGCTTTTCAGGCAAAATGTTACCAAATAAGTCATCAAGTGAAATAACTTCATAAAAGAGCATTCTACCTGTATTAAAGGGGTCATGAACTGGCTTTTTTAAAAATATATTGTTGTCTGAGGTCAACTTATGACATTCACTTGGTTTTTACGTTCAAAAACATCAAAATGAATAAGTAATAAGCTATTTTCTACCCTAGTTTTGAGCCTAGCTCAAAAACGCTAGGCTTTTATGGGAGTCTCGCATTGAAGACTTGCATTGAAGTAAACACCCACTGCTGTGAGTGGATAACAGTTTTGCATATTATGAGAAACATTTTTTCAGCTTAAATTTAATTGACAACTTAACATTCTAGGAACGTTGATTTGTAACATTCAAAGAATTCAAACATTTCCTGCTTCTTTAATGTTCATAGAATGTCATTTAAAGTATGATGTTCCTGAAAAGTTCTTTCAAATTCATTATTAACAAAAGTTATCAAAAGTCTACATGGGTCCAATCTACATAATTACCTCATTAACTGCTGTTACTTTAGTGTTAATTTAACATTAGGCTTAAGTGATTACCAACCATTAGTAAGGAACACCTGCTATTACCCAGCATAATCACTAAAGGATGGAAAGATGGATGAATGGAGAGTTTTATTTAATAAGGGAGTGATGGCGCAGTGGACGAGACACATGCCTTTGGTGTGAGAGACCCGGGTTCGAATCCACTGTGAGACACCAATGTGTTTCTAGCAAGACACTTAACCCCTAGTTACTCCAGAGGCGTGCAACCTCTGACATATATAGCAATTGTAAGTCACTTTGGATAAAAACGTCAGCTAAATGAAAAATGAATAAATAATGCCATGTAAGCATCTAAGGCTATATTCATGAAATAGCCTAAAAATACAACTATCATATAAATAAAACCAAGCAAAAAAACACAAAAGGTCATATTATACTTTTTTTTTTAAATTAACAGATGATAAAAAAAATCCATAACCTTTTCAGGCACAATCTTACCAAATAAGTCATTAAATGAAATAACTTCATAAAAGAGAATTCTACCTGTATTAAAGCCAGGGCAGTTAAATTAAATATGTTTAACAGAGAGGGGAATCTTACAAAACATGTATAGAGTTGGACCATGTCACAACAACATTCCCCATGGGATTATGTAGTAACTTTTTTGATAACTTTTGTTAATAAAAATTAAGTTGAAACAATGTTTCAGGAACATCATACTTTAAATTACATTCTATGAACATTAAGGAAACCGGACATTTTTGTGTTGTTGGAATGTTACAAATCAACATTCTTAGAATATTGAGTTGTTTATTAAAATTAAGTTGAAAATGTTTCAGAAACATACCATCCCTTAAAAATAATTTGACATTCGACTAACATTAAGAAAATTGGACATTGTCACATTGCCATAAATAAAATGAAATGTTTGGAAAACGTTCTTAGAACATTTTTAGAAGTTGCTAGCTGGGTTTCTTTCAAATTTTCAGCAATCTTGAGAACCTGTCAGGCTGAATGGAAAGGAAAAACAGATTGTTTATTACCCTAAAAAATGAATAAGGAAATACTTTTCTAAAGAACTAGTCTCGTTAAACACTTCATTCCAGTTACACTAATTTACGTATCCTCTCAATCATTCTGTTCATTTCAATAATTAAAACCATCATTACATGTATAGTCTGTGAATTATTAAAATAATAAAGACAAAAATAGCAAAAATGAAACACTCATACTGGTACAAGCAAAAGGTGACCTTAGCTCAAAGACTTCCCCATTAAAGTTCCCAATAATCTTTAAACTCTTTCACTTTCTTACTGTTAAAACAGGTGACGTGAAGAATGCAAAACATTTTCCTCATCACATTGTGTATATAACGCAGTTTTCAGAGTAGTTTACAGCTCATGACTGAACTGATGATCTGATGATACAGAGATGGGGGACGCCAGTACTCAGGTTTGACTTCACTACCTTCTAAAAATATTACTGTTGCACTATGTGTGTATATTATGCTTGAATGTGAAAATAAATTTGACGCAGAATGAGCATTTTCAATTAATTCCAATGAAAGTTGAACTTCATGCTTAAGTAGTAAATTGTGTTGAGATTTGTTTGCAATCAAGTGTAAAACATGGCTGGCAGCCAATCGTTGTGAGGTTCAGGTAGTGACATCTGTCTTGAGCAAAATATGCAGATTGCGCCTGAGTTTATGCTGGATTTAGTGTGTAAATCATATTATTTAGAAATTTAATGCTTTGCTGTTGTCATAGTACATGCTAAATACTGCAGTGTGGATACTTTCATTGTGCACTGTAAAATATTGCCATGAATTTACAGGATTAAAGAGTATTATTAAAATAAATGAATAGTCAGAAATTTACAGTGAAGTTAATGCATGCTGGGTATTTTCTTACAAATTACTGTTAATCAACAGCCAAATAATAATTTATAAATAATAACATGCCACGATAATACATTTATTCTTTACTAATGTAATTGCTTTGAAGTCACCATTATGGTGATTAGTGATCCATCCAGGGAACTTGGACCTTCATATTTAAATTTCTGATCTAGCCAAGTTAGAAGAGTGACAAAAGAAAAATGTGTTAAAAGGATGATAAGTTAGTATATAAAATAAGCTAATTGGTAGATTTTAAGTTGTACTGATTTATGTGGCACATTTGATAACAACAAAGCTGACCAAAGCATTAGACTAAAGTAAAGGGATACATAACACAAATAACAGAATAAAACAAAACACAAATATACCCAACGATAAAATTCACTCACGACCGTTTCACACATACTCCGCTTGCAGTGTGTATGCGTGTGTTGCGGTGTGTATACAGTACAGGAGCAGCACGCGTTATAGTGCTTACACATATGCTGCTTTCACAGTTTGCAGTGCATAACTGATCCGCAGCTCTACCACAAACACATAGACCTACACACTATTTTTATTTCTAATTCAGAAGTTATCCTTCAACTTTTTTAAAAAAAAATTACAAGTTTTGTCACCATTGTGATTCTCTTTGTACACAAACTATGCACGTTTAAACAAGCCCGATCTCATGAAAGCTCGTATCTATCGCACGAATGTCATTTCTCGTGCCATTTATACGGCAAAACTAGTTTTTGCTAGTTTTGCTAGAAACTTTCAAGAATGTTAGCCAAAAGTCTAATAAAGTTCTCTGTGTTATCTGCTAAAAAGCTAAAAGCTAAAAAAATGTTACTAATGGTAGTGTTGTCAAAAGTCGGTACTGAAATTTTAAAAATCTGAGCGTTTTGATCGCTGTTGAGCGGAATCGTAAACACCTGTGATTGGCCATTGTACTCACGCACTCATCAAATATGCCTTTGATTGGCTACAATGATCAGCCCTTCAAAAACATGTTGTAAATATACATTAATGACACTCTTCAGCAAGCACTTGCACAGATCGGGAGCGTTTGAAAGCAGCCATTTATCAGCGGATCGGTCCTGATTGATGCTTGCTTGTGCTTTCAAACACTCCTGCTTTCAAAACACTTTAAAACACTTCTGTGTACTCTCAAACGCTCCCGTGCGTTGATCATTGTAACCAATCTAAGGCCCTGTTTACACGAGAACTCTCGTGGGTGAAAACATAAAAATATTTTATCGGATGTGCCTTTAGTTTACACGGCGACGCCGTTTTTGAGGCTTAAAAACGCAAAAAAGTGAAACCACCCTCCAGAGTGGAACTCTTAAAAACCCTCCACCGCCACGTTCCCGTGTAAACGGTAAAAACGCAAAAGTCTGCTTGACAGTGAAGGTTGTACGCAGGCGTGTGGACTTAATGTTGTTGTAGTATGCACTAGCCGCCTGGAGTACATACTACATTGAATTTCACACACTTTTGCGTCACCATTTGCAAGCAGAGTTCCCACACAAAACGCTCGTCTAAGCGCAGAATAAAAAATGACAATGCAACGCCACTTTTGCGTTTTCTCTTCAGAATCGTTTCCATGTAAACATAGCCACAGACATATTCGATGAGCTCGTGAACACAATGGACAATCAGAGGTGTTTATAATACTGCTCAACAGCACTCAAAGCATCACGTTTAAAATTTCTGTACAGACTTCGCATTGAAGTTGGTACTTTTGACAACCCTAACTGATAGTTAACAAATCCACAAAATGATATCAACTGTAAAATGTAAAGATTCAGACATGAGTGATATTATTATTTAAGACAAAAACAAAAATAACCAAAGTAAATGAAATGTGTATTTCTTCAGCAGGCAGAAACCAAGCACTGTGAAACACCAGAAGTCACTACAGATCAACACATACAACAGGAAGTGTTGACTAAAGAAATGAATCTATTTCACAGACTTCATCTTGAAGGCAGATATCACAATAAACTGAGAGCTACTGATTCTCTTCAGTTAACATCTGTACATTCATTACAGTCCCATGAGTCTTGTGCTGAAGAAGAGCTGATTCAGACCTTCATACAAAAACTACTGATGATGAACTACAGAGCAAGACACATTAAATATAAAGAGACCAATGAGAAAAGTCACAATGAACAAGGCACCAATGACTCTTTAAGACAAGAGGTGGACTCTGTGGATTTTTTTTCAAATGTAAGGTCATTGCCTAATGAAAGTAGAAGTAAATCTGAACGAATCCACCCGATGGATGTTCAGATGGCAGTGTTTCATTGTGCTGATGGTTTCCTGAAACAGCTGATGGTCACTAAACTGTCCCAGTGTCAGTACGCTCTGCCTCTGCTTGTTCCTGATCCATTCACACAACAGATTGAGTCTCCTCTCTGGACATTCAGACAAATCAACAAGAGCTGGAAGATGAGAAACATCAACAATGAAACCATCAGCCAAACCCATCCGGTCTACAAGGCACAAACTCCAATGGTGTCTTTCTTCAGGTTTGGCTCTGTGTCCTCATCCAAGTCTCAGCTGATGAACAGTCTGATCAATGAGAAACACAACACGTTCTTCCACAGGAACTGTCCAGGCAGCAGCAGAACCAGAGTCCTGATGGATGGAGTGGTGGAGATCGCCTGGTTCTTTCCATCTGGATCATATGATGATAAATTCACGGACTGTGTTGCGTTCTGTAATCTACACGGTGATGCAGGAGATCATGAGACACAGCTGAAGATCCTCACTGAAATGGCCTCAGTCAATGTTGTTCTTCTACCACAACTTCAAAAGAACCACAAAAACATGATAAAACTTCAACAACTCTATGACGACTCAAAGCCACTCATTTGTCTTTTTACCGAGAATGATTCAGCTGTAACTGAGATAAAGAAAAAATTTAGGATTGGTCTGAAGGACAGAAATCAGTCAGAAGTATCTGAAGAACTCAGAAGAACTATAAATGAGTGTCTCTCAGAATCATCTTCCACTTTAAGACTTGAAGATTTGTCCAAACACTCAGACATCAGAGTAGATGAGGAAGATGATGAAGACTGCAGGAGAGGAAGAGAAGCAGCACAGAAGATGATGAGTTTACTGGAGAAGAAAGATCTGACAGAAATTAAAGACTCATTTCTGCCTCATCAGGGGAAATTGTGGCATCAGTGGAGTCAGAAGAACAAAGAACTACATCGACCTCGAGCAAATGAGACAGAAATGGACATCAGTAGAAAGAAAACCGAGATGAAGAATATCCGTGAACAGCAGCATGAATCTGACATCAGTGAATTTATGAAGTTCTTCATTGAGGAAATCAACACAGATACTGGAGATAAGATGTATTTTATTAAATGGCTCGGAATCACCCTGGATGAATATATCTCTGCTGACCTTTCTGATCTACATCATAGGTATAATGAAAAATGGTCAGCAGTCTTAAAAATGAAAGAGAGTAATGATTTAGAACAACTGACAGCTGAACAAGCAGAACTTGAGAGAATATCTGAGGAACTTCAAGCAGCAACATTTGGTCTGGAGCACATCATGAGGGAGATCGGTCAGATCTATGAATCATGTTCATCTGTGAAGAAGAACAAGAAAGATCTGCAGTTTGACTTCTCTTCTCTCCCGAGTCTTGCAGCAGAGATGATGATCTCTGGATTTCCACTGGAGCTGATGGATGGAGATGCTGCTCATGTTCCTGTGATCTGGATCTCTGCTGTTCTAGATAAACTCATCCAGAAACTGGGAGACCAGAGAGTCTTTGTGCTGTCAGTTTTAGGGCTTCAGAGCTCTGGGAAATCCACCATGCTGAACGCCCTGTTTGGACTCCAGTTTGCCGTCAGTGCTGGCAGGTGCACCAGAGGAGCTTTCATGCAGCTGGTCAAAGTGTCAGACGAGATGAAAACACAGATGAACTTTGACTATATTCTGGTAGTTGATACTGAGGGTCTTCGTGCTTTAGAACTGGCTGGACGATCAACAAGACATCATGACAATGAACTGGCCACATTTGTTGTTGGTCTTGCAAATCTAACCTTAATCAACATCTTTGGAGAAAACCCATCTGAGATGCAGGACATTCTTCAGATTGTTGTTCAGGCCTTCCTGAGGATGAAGATGGTCAAACTGAATCCCAGCTGTGTGTTTGTGCATCAGAACGTTTCAGACGTCACAGCTGACGAGAAAAACATGGAGGGAAGGAGACGATTGAATGAGAAACTGGATGAGATGACAAAACTTGCTGCTGAAGAGGAAGGCTATGATGCAGAATGTTTCAGTGACGTCATTGAATTTGATATTCAGAAAGATGTGAAGTATTTTGCTCAGCTCTGGGAGGGAAACCCACCGATGGCACCACCAAACCCAAACTACTGTGAGAATATTCAAGAACTAAAGAAAACAATTGTGTCTCACGCATCAAATTCAGATCAAATGATGCTGGTAGACTTAAAAGATCGTATTAAAGATCTCTGGGAGGCTTTACTGAAGGAACGATTCGTCTTCAGCTTCAGAAATTCTCTGGAGATTTCAGCCTACAGGAAACTGGAGACAAAATACAGCAAGTGGTCCTGGAGTCTTTGCAGTGCCATGATGGAAACTGAGAACAAACTACACATTCAAATAGAAAATGAAGCAATAAATGAGGTTGAGGAAACTGATCTTCAAACAGAACTGAAGAAGACAAGTGAAGAAGTGAAGAAATCAATGTCAGAATTATTTGGGAAAGACTCAGATGCAGAAATACTGATTCAGTGGAAAACATCATTTGAAATCAAAGTCAAAGAGCTTCAGGAAAACCTTGTGAGAGAAACAAAGAAGAAATTAAATGGGATTCTTAAACAGCGAGACCTGAAGAAAAAGATTGACGCTCAGAGGAAACATCATGAGAACGCTCTCTATGAAAAGAGCAAAGAACTTCACTTAAAACTCAAAGACAAAGCACAAGATGAAGAAACACTGAAGAAAGAGTTTGATTTGTTTTGGGAACAGAATGTTGATAGCATTGTTTCAGACACTCCTTCAATCAAAGACATTGACATAATGAGAGATGTGAGAGAGATCCTCAATGAAGTCTATGAAAGTGCCCCTGTAGACCACATTAAAGAGAACAGTGAATACACCAATATATTCACTGTGTCAAGTTATTGTGAATATGTTCTTTTCAAAAAGTCCACAAAAAAGGGGGTCAAAGAGACTGTAAAGGGTGCTTTCAGAAAAGTTAAAAAAGCATTAGGATACAGTCAAACTCTGTCTCGAGAGAAGGAAGCTGGAATCAAGTCATTAATCACAGATGTTGACCAGCAGACAGACAAGATGATTCAGTCATTTAACATTTCAAAGATGGGCTACAACATCAGCTACATTAAACAACTCACAGATTACATCAAGGAGAGAGTAACAGAACATGAAGAAGGGTCAGAGAAATATGAGTTCAAGAATGAATTCTTAATTGATTTGGTTCTTTCCATCTGTGAAAGAGCAAACAAAACGATCACTGACCAACATAGACTGTTTAAGGAAGCCAATGATCCTGCAATATATATTGAAAAAAAGAGAGAAGAATACTATAGTATTTTCCAGAAACAATGTCATGAAGCAACATCTGGAGCTATTTTTGGAAAGATCATCTGCCAGAAACTGAAAGAGCCCATTGAGCAGAGTGTCTACAAGAAGACTGCCAGAGATCTGACGTATGAAATAATGAAAAACTGTGAATCTCTGAAAGGAAACAGATTGAACATAGAAAAACACATCCTGAAAACACTGGCAGAAGAGGAGGATTTTGTCAAATACATGGATTACATGAAATATCCAAGCCAGCACTTCAAGAGTTTCATCAGAGATGAAGTCAGTCGGTACATCACTGATAAGTTCAGTGACCGTGTTTTACCCAAGATGGAGAAGAACATTAAATTCCTGCAGTGGAAGATCATGAAAGCAGCACATGAATCTACTGAACATGTTCAAGAATACAGTGGAGATGTTGGTTTATGGTTGAAGAGTTTCACACAGCAGCTCTCAGATGTGCTGATCTTCTCTGAAAAAGACCTCAGTGGAGTCAAACATGAAGATGTTGAGGATTTCAATCAACTTGAAGATGTGATGAGAAAAGAGCTTCCTGATATAATGTCAGACATCAGTAAGAGATTCAACACAGACACATTCCCATCAAATCTGGACTATAAGATCAGGCCAGACACGATTCTGATTGATCACTTCGGTCAGTGCTGTTGGGTTCAGTGTCCGTTCTGTGGAGTCACCTGCACCCACACCACAAAAAACCATTATGGAGATCACAGTGCTCCTTTCCATCGTAGTATTGGTCTGAATGGAATATATTACAATGATACATCTAACTTGTGTACTCATATCTGCACATCAGCAGTAGGAAACAGCAATCTATATTTTCATCCCAATGATTCAGATGATAACTTCCACTGGAGAGATTATAGAACAGCTGAAGGAGTTTATGCGAAGTGGAGCATCACTCCTGATCTCTCTGAACTGCCCTACTGGAAGTGGTTTGTGTGCAGATTCCAGAAAGATCTGGAAATATACCACAAAAAAACTTTTGAGGGGGAAGGAGAGATTCCATATGAATGGAGAAAATACTCAAAAAAGGAAGTTATTGAGAGTTTGGATCAATGTAGTTAAATGAACAAGTAAAGTAAGTTTCATTTGACTCATTGAACACTTTGAAATTATTAGCTATTGGTCACTTCAGTCAGTGAGTCTGAACCTCAGTGTACAGAATACACCAGAGAGATGAGTTAAATATTTGAAGTGTTCTGTTTTAAAAGTATATTCCTCACATCAGTATCCGTCAAGCGATCTCTACTTAAATTATCTAGTCCAGACAGCTCTGAACTCAATTTTTTTTTCACTTCCTACTTAAAATAACTGGAATACAGCTCAATCAACCTATCCTTCAAATCAAGTCACCTTTATTCATATAGCGCTTACAATACATTCAAAGCAGCTTTACAGTTATAGGGCGATTCCACAGTATCGGTCCACAAGGGGTGTAATGAACTATATAGATTGAATAATACCCAGGTGTTGTCATTTTTTTAATTTTTAGTTCATAATTTCGTTAAAGATAGATGTAAGAAATAATAAACTTTTGTCCCACTAAGCCTTGGCATTATCATGTAATGAGACTTTATTTTATTTCCGTCCCCAGAAATTGCAGGTGTCAGTGTGGGACATTACGTGCATCTGGATTTTAAAGAAGTCATTTCTTTAATTTGCTGTAATAAAATCCTGAATTTTGGCACTCAACATTTATTTTGGTGTGTCTTCTACAAAATAAATCTACTAACACTGAAAGTATAATTCCCTTAATCTACCACGATGCAATGGAAAGATTTATTAACGTTCGTCACACTTTCCGTCAAAGAAGTTACGTACGTTAAACTATGATTTTAAAGTAAGCAGACATATAATTTTTCCATGTAATTCTATCAGTAACAAGACGATAAAAACATCTTGTGTGGACTAAATTCTCATGTACGTAGCTACATGATAAATTGTTAATAAATCGGGATAAAACAGGGGCTGAGATTTTCTGTCAAAAAATCATAACGCTCGAACATTTTATTCTGACGCTTAATTTCATCTCCTAACGCCTCAACGGTTCACCTGTCAGAAATAAGATTGTCTAGGTCACGGTCGCTCTGCGTGAGAGGAAGAGTTAACAGGATTTCACGGATTTCGATGAATGTGGGTAAGTTTGTGGATTCTGTCCAAAAGGTTACGAACGTTAAAATGTTACGAACGTGGTAAACTTTGTTTGATAAACATTAAATATGATCATTGTGGTGAGAAAGGATAAAAGAGTGATCAAGTCGATATCAAGTGCATGGTTTCGGACCGAAAGCAGCGTCGTGTTCATGAAGATCATGCATGAATGGTGGTTGTATTATATTTTGACAGATTATGCACTTCATGTTCGTAAATTGGATAGAAATGTTTAGGCTATCCAACTTCGAACGTTGTTTTCCGCGTATTTTGAATCAATGAGCTTTTCATGAAAGTCAACATCGTCAATGACTTTTTTTTTTGATGATGATTTTATTTTTTGTCAAAATGTCAGTATATAGCGTATAGGCTGTCCAAGTTAACACGTTAATAGTGCGTTAACACAATATCACAAATGCCATTAGAATAATCTGTCGGCGTCAAGCGCAGGTTGTTAAACAACAGTGAACTGGGCATGTAAGGCACACGCGCAGATTTTCCGCACTGACGGCACACATTAGTTTAAACATTAGGGGCTCTATCTTGCACCCGGCGCAAATGACTTTATACACTGACGCATTTATCATTCCTATTTTGCACGCGTGCAAAGCGTTTTTTTTTTCCTCTACAGACGCACGTCGGTATAAACTAGGAAATGAACTTGCGCTCCCTGGGCGCAAAAAGGAGACGTGTGTCGGCGCAAACAATTCCTTGTGCTATTTTGCAGTTCCAGAAAACAATTGCGCCAATGACCGGAAAAAAACTGGTCTAATATCAGTGGCGCGTTGCGCGTTGCTCATAATGCTATTTTAAGCGCGCATGCTTGGCCATAACAGTGAACAACGCGCATACACTGTAGATGATTCTCTCATCTACACAGATGCATTTTACTTTTTGCAAATGATACATTATTATAAGAAAAAAAAATATAAACATGAGGGAAATCATTGTTGTGTCCATGATGATGGGAAAAATAGGCATAGGGCCTACAACTTACACATTTACCCAAGTTATTATATGCATGTTTAACCGAAGCTAATTTGGGTTGGTTTGTCCCATCCCCAATGTCACTTCTCTTTCTTTTACGGCCCTGACGAAAACGTCGATCTCCTCGGCTGTGAACCGATTGTGAAGTGCGTCTGGTGCGCCGTTAAAATAGAATTGCGCACGTCGTCTTCTGTCTTCTATATTTGGCAAAGAAATTTGAAAAAATATACCTGTGGTATTTGTTAGTAATTTTGCTGGCTTTAAATTTATGAACATACCAGACTCAAAAAATCACCTTTAAGTTTATAAAACAGATCATATTAGATGGCCACCCTGCCTGCATGCAAGTCATATTGCAGTTTTGTGAAAAATGCACAACGCATGACTCATAATTATACCAAATTAGGAACAAAGCAAAACATGAACTTGGATTCAACCTGAATTTTATTAAACTGAATTAGATTAAGTACACTTTCTGCTTGAATTTACACTGCTTTTCCGTCCATGTTACATACGTTAAATTCAACTTTGATCAAAGTTTACAAGTTCAACATTGCCAGATTTATCCTGCCTTTCACACAGCTGTATCCCAGGTTGTCACAGGATGTTAACCTGAGGACAATGGCTTTCTGCATGAAGATTGAATTTTGCAGACTGTTGTCCTCGCAGTGAGCCTGATACTGTGGAATCGCCCTATAACAGGAAAACAATGCAACACAAGCCTAATTGTCATTTGATGTAAGACACTGGCAAATAGCATTTTTTCAGTGTCATCTTATTTTAGTTCAATTTCATTTCATTTTAGATTTAGGTTGGCATTTTATGTGCCAAAGTTAATTGCTTAAATTAAGTTTTTAACATTTGTTTAGGAGGAACAAGCAATCATTTCCACAAAAAGCGTAAACTGTACAGCCACTGTCTACCTAAGTCCTGAGACAGTTTTGTACACCGATGCCTCCTTTAAAGGCAAGGAAGTCAAGGGTACTTTGGGCTCGGCTCAAAGATTATGTGAACTTGTTATTTAAGATTATTTAAATATGTTTAACACTAAGCCGCTCTTTAATACAGTTATAACTATGCAGTGGCAATGAAGGGGGGATATGAAGGTTCTAAACTAATGGAAATACAATATACTCTGTATCATAATCAAAAACTATTATGAAGTCATTTTCATTTTATATATATTTGGAGTTATTAAAATGGTTATTTACTTTAAAGTTAACCTGAATAAAGAGTATAAAAACACAAATGTGATTTCCAATGGTACTTTCAGTACTATCCAATAAACTCCAATCTTTGTGTCCAACTTTCTATGGGATGAAAAATTAAAATGTATGAAAATTGTAAACCTGTATGTGTGTGTTTGTGATTACGTACAAGAGGAAAACAAATAAACTGAATGTATTGATCTGAATTTGTTTACCTATGTGTGTGTGCCTAACAAGCTCCAGAGCAGGTTTAGATTTAGGCTATGTTTACACGGAAACGATTCTGAAGAGAAAACGCAAAAGTGGCGTTGCGTTATCACTTTTTATTCTGCGTTTAGACGAGAAAATCTGCGTGCATATGATGACGCAAAAGTGTGTGCAATTCAATGTAGTATGCACTCCAGGCGGCTAGGAGTGCATACTACAACACCAAGTCCGCGCGCCTGCGTACGACCTTCACTGTCAAGCAGACTTTTGCGTTTTTACCCTTTACACGGGAACGCGGCGGTGGAGCGTTTTTAAGATTTCCACTCTGGAGGGTGGTTTCACTTTTTTGCGTTTTTAAACCCCAAAAACGCCGTCGCCGTGTAAACGAAACATCCGATAAAATATTTTTACGTTTTCACCTGCGAGCGTTCTCGTGTAAACAGGGCCTTAGGTAATAAATCTTTAACCGAAAATGGACCAGTCAGTTGTGAGCATTAAGTGACCATTGTCCACACCTAATAGAATTAGGTCGGAACACCTGTTCACCTTCTCATTAATGCAATTATCTAATCAACCAATCACATGGCAGTTGCTTCAATGTATTCAGGGATGTGGTCCTGGTTGTTGGTGCCAGACGGACCGGTCTGAGTATTTCACAATCTGCTATGTTACTGGGATTTTCACGCACAACCATTTCTAGGGTTTACAAAGAATGGTGTGAAAAGGAAAAAACATCTAGTATGCGGCAGTCCTGTGGGCGAAAATGATTTGTTGATGCTAGAGGTCAGAGGAGAATGGGCCGACTGATTCAAGCTGATAGAAGAGCAACTTTGACTGAAATAACCACTCGTTACAACCGAGGTATGCAGCAAAGCATTTTGTGAAGCCACAACACACACAACCTTGAAGCGGATGGGCTACAACAGCAGAAGACCCCACCGGGTACCACTCATCTCCACTACAAATAGGAAAAAGAGGCTACAATTTGCAAGAGCTATGGAAGTAAAATAATGCCAAATGTCTTTGAAACAAAGAGGCTGTTGAATTGTAGGCTACTTGAAAAAAAATATGTATTGCGTTAACCCTGCTTGTATTTTAATGCATTGTATTTTTAGGGCTTGCATTTTTTAGCATGGTTGAATATTTAAGCTATGAATATTTAAATTTCAAAACATTTCAAACACATTTTCATGACATTAGTAAAATTTTGATAATCTACATTCACCTTTCATAATTTACCTCTAAAACATTCAAACTGATTAAAAATACAACCTATAATACTCAACAGGCGGTTTCACTTTGCATTCTTGTATATGTAATGAAATAAAGTAATTTCATTAAAGTAAAATAAAATAATTACTTTCCATTAAACCCGAAAACAGCATGGAAGTATCATAAAAGCAAATATTCTGTATGGGACACTTGATCTATCCCACATTAAAAGCTTTAGTATCATCTACATTTTCAATCCAAGTTAAAACCAAGTCAATTAACCAAGTCTAAATGTGTGTTTTAAAGGTATACTCCAGAAATAGGCTCATTTTACAACTCCCCCAGAGTTAAACAGTTGAGTTTTACCATTTTCGAATTCATTCAGCCGATTTTCTGATATTTAGAAGAATATCGGTAGCCACAGAGTTTCTGGTCTCATTGACTACCATAGTAGGAAAAAGAATATACTATGGTAGTCAATGAGACCAGAAACTGTCTGGTTACTGACAATCTTCAAAATATCAGAAAATCGGCTGAATGGATTCGAAAACGGTAAAACTCGACTGTTTAACTCTGCGGGAGTTGTAAAATGAGCCTATTTCCAAAATAAGTGGAGTCTCCCTTAAGCTGTACATGATGACAGAGTCACTATAGAGTCATCTCTCATGTTAATCGGCACACTGTCCTCTGGTGGACAGACTGTAGAACTGCAGCTCCAGATATTACACTCTTATTTTATCCAAATCTGGGAAGTTTATGTTGGTCAGACACAGCTTGCTCCACAAACTCTTGCTTTCTTTTCACATATAGGGCCAGAACGGGATGTGGATCTCCTCAGCTACCTCTCCTCGGCTCTAACATTTCAAGCCCTCTCTAAGAGCTGTGCTGCCCCTTCCCTATCTGTGGTCCTAAATCTGAATTTTATTGTCTATGATTGAACTTTGTTACTGCATACTACACTACAGATTTCTAACGTTTTTAAAAGAGGTTCTGCTCACCAAGGTTGCATCTCAGAAGGCGAAGTGCTGCTACTTGAGCGGAGTGATTTGCGAAACACACTGAGCAAACTCTGCTTCTCACCACGATGCGTCTCAACTGCAGTTATCACTCCGCCCAAGTAGCAGTGCTTCGCCTTCCGAGAATATAGTTCCCAGTGCGTATACGGTTAAACGATGGCTGTGTCTCATATGGCCTTGTTATTTGTTTGTACACACATAGCAGTGACTTTAAAAATCACAGCATGTAAATAGGAAAATGTTGGTGTTATTTTGTCAGTTATTGGGATTAGTATGCTAGCTGGAGCCATTTACTTCCAGTGTTTGTGCTAAGCTAGGCATGCGGTGAGTCAGACAGAGTACAAAATTATTATTATCATAAATAAGAATTGATAAAACCCAGACGTTTTTGTCTTCAAAAATCATTTGCTTGCTATGTAGTGACTTAGTGACCGTTAATTTGGAGTACCACCTACCAAATTTCGTTTTGGGTTCTCTTACCTAGAACAAGCAGGTTAGCAGTGAAACGTTACTATGGTGATGAAGACTAAACAAACTAAACTCCAACATACCTGACGGTATAGATAGGATTGGGTTTGGGATTGGAAGTGGGTCAGGGGCCTATACCATGAAGCCGGTTTAGGTGGCTAGTATGTTTTAGTTTAGTTTGCACCCTTGGTTTTAGGCACCAATAAAGTGATTTGGCTTTTTAGCACTGCTGATGTCACGCCTAAACTCAGCATCAAAGCCTGAGCTGACAGAGAAAGTTGATGATTAGCATCATGCTACCAACAAAGCCTAGTTGGCTTGGGTTTGTCAAGTTGAAACTAATCATGTAACTTTGAGTTTGTTTAAATACCATCATGGTCCAGGCGTCCACCCTGGATTGCAGCGTCTAGGGTCCCAGAAAAAGCACAACAGGCCCCGATAACAACCATATCACGAAGAGGAAGAGATATCACAAAAGTCTGAGTCGACAACATGCCATAATACAGTACACGTGGCTTATACATTTCAGAAAACCACTTGATCACAAATGTAATATAAACAGTGCTTCACCTGGCTGCAGCGAGCCAGAATAAAAACCCATATCTTACCTTGGCTGGTGTCTGCTAGTCGGTGTCCACTTGAATTTAAAATGTTGATAATATCTTCATAATAATCCAAATCTGCTGGGTTTCCTTCTAAAGACAACATATTCCTTTCTGAAATCAGTCAGATAGCCACGTGTCGCTGGCGTTGCAAGTTGAAAATTGAAATCCGGATATTGGCGCGAAGAAGAACGTAACTGGTACGTAAGTCACGTTACTGAAGAGACTAATTAGCATATTTTGATTTATTTTATGATATAATGCATGACAAAATAAATCATAAAAAATATTTTTAAGTAATTGTTTAAAGCTAAAAATGTGTATTATTAAAAATAAATAAATAATGTTTGCCTGTGTGAGTCTTTGGCCCACCCAAATTTCCCACGATCGAAGGCTGATACTACTACTACTACTACTACTACTACTATTAATAATAATAATAATAATACACTAATAATAATAACTGATAATAATGTGCAAGCAAAAATCATGGCTTCTTGTGCACATAAGTTATTTAAAATTTTTCAATTCTCCATTCTGTTATTTTCATAACATAGTCCCAAATATAGTTTGAGAAATTGTGTAGATTCTAAAACCTTTTAAAAAAGATGTATTGTTTATGTTACATACTTGCATTGCAAATGGACAGTTGCTCAGTGGTTTGTTTTTATTGTTGAGCGAACTAGATAAATGTCACATGGTAAATTTGCATATACATGAGGATGGGCGTGGTCTGACGCACGCAGGTCATGACGTTTCTTTTTACAAATGCGACACAAAGTTTGCGGTTATCAGAGTCGAGATTCTGCTTTCTTGTCTGACTTTATTCCGTGTTGGACTTCGACATGTCTAATATGAGTGATTTTATCCCGACTGAGATCCAACAAGTTTTCAAAACTTACCTGGAGAATCCCCTCTTGTCCATCTATAATGACAGTGGTAAGAATTCACATTTTCTGATACTCAAATTATGCTTTTCACCTGTTGTAAGTATCTTATGGGCTTGTATAGTGTGAATACGATGCAGGAATAGAATAAAAATAATGAAAGTACATCACAAGAGTTCGAGGTGATTAGTGTTATTAATGGCACATTTACAGTCATTATATGAAACTCTCTAGTTAAAGATCCAAATAAATGTGGATTACAAATATATCAAAACAGTTTGTGTGCAACTAAAGAAATGAATTTGAAAAGCTGTACACATTTGAAAAACAAACACCTGTAAACTGATAATGGATAGTGTGTATTATCTGGTGAAATTTCTCCAGTTAAAGGAACTTGCAAATAAAAAGTCTTGTTTTCTTTATTCAATATTCTGTATGGGAACAAGAAGCTGAATTCCTCCAAAATGTCAGACTAAATATTTGAGTATAAATAAATAGCCAACTACTGTTGTATAAAGTATAAGTGCCCTCATCAATCCTCTGCAATTTACACATGAGTACAAGTATTATCCTTATGCATCACATTCATGTCTGGAAACCGGTTGATTTAGCTGAGGTAATTTAATTAAAGACATTCAATGTTCTCTCTAAAATAGAGCAGATTCAAGCAGCAGAATGTTGTTGTCATTGATGCATGACTCTGACATTCATTGTGTTGGGTGTGAAAGCTTGTGCCCTTTCTAATCTGTCATTACACATTCTCTCATTTCAGTGCGGTTCAAGAGCAACAGAACAAAATGTTCCCTTCTAACCCTGTGTGTATTGCTCTGCTATTCTCTGCACAGATTTCAATTGTTTAAACTCAATATGTCGTTTTAACACATGTGTTATTTGAATCAAAAATAGTCTTAAATACTAAAGTGACCTTGACTACCAACCAAAACACCACAGTATATTTTGGCAATTGTTAGTAGTACACTCAAAATAGGTCATTTGTCATTATTTACATTATCCTTGAGTCTATCGAAACCCATGACTGTTTCTTCTGTGAAACTATTCGGAGAATATCTCATGAAGTTAAAAGGGACTGGAGCTCCAAAAGGACATCATAATATTATGACTTGTGCAAATGTTCACAAGTATGTCGGCTAAAGTTGATGTGTGGAATGTAAAGGCCTGTTTTCCGCGTTCAATCCGCGTTATTTGAAGCATCTGGTTCATATGGAGCCGCCCTGAAACCAAACGCGACGATAAACACCTCTGTGGTGATTATAAATACACGCCATGTCTTGCAGAGCATGTACTCCGCACGTGCAGAAGCCCCGCCCATTTAGCGCGTGCGCGTGCCGACATCACGTGTGGAGGCACGAGCTCACCGTGCGGAAAAATACAACTGCACGAGTACAGATACACACACTGTAGTGAAAGATGTAATGTACCCAGAAATTCACTATAAAATTGCATGGATATATAGTGCTTACCGTTCACTTGTGAAAATATAATTACTGTAATAGGCTAATGTAATTTTTTGGTGCATGTTGTTGGGTCATGATGATGTTGAGGCTATTTTGCCTGTGTTTCGTGTTCAGGGTCATCATAAGGACTTTCTTCTTATGTTTTCGGAACAAAGAGGAGCGTTTGCCTCGTTTCTCTTATTGTTGTGGATCTGCCTGCGGATGAACAGTTGACCAATCAGAGAGCGTGTCTGTTTAAATATGAATTTTCCGTTCGCCAGACAACCAATCAGCGCTTCGAGCAGGGCGTTCCTCATGAATATATAATTACTTAGCCCAATACGCCACGATCGAGTGGATCTCTACGGTGTTGTTTTGGCATTTTCTCAAACAGGAACAGGAGGTTTAACGAATATAAGCGACATTGCCGAAGCTTATCTATTTTCCACGATAATATTGAACTAATCATGCCCGGACAGGCGTCGTTAACGGCGGTCGTTGGTTCTCAGAAATCTTTTGTTTTAAAGAAGATCATGAATATTCCGCCTCCGAATATACTGGCGGATCAAGACGACGGTAAGGACCATAAAACATGTTAATATGTAAACTAAATAGGCTACATATCGTTGTGTTCGTCGTGTGTGTTTGTAGTCGTGTACTTGGCTTCACCTCCACAGCTGCCGCGTTCATTGGTTCCTTAAAAGAACACAAAGTTCCCTCAGACAAAAGTGCTGGTTTATTGACGGTATACGATGGAAATACCGCGGTACTTTACTATAATAATGTCACACATCCATGTTTTTACAAGTTGCTTCAAATATCATGGTGTACATGTGAATAAAAAACATATCATTCTATATGACGCCCAATTGAATAAACTGCATCTGGTGTATGGTACTTCTTGTTATTGTTAAGACAACTGACTGTTAAAAATTATTATGTATCATTATCATTTGCCACAGTATTACTCTGTTGCTAGCACTGTGGTTATTTTTACATGTCCTGTGTAATAATACCGAGGAATCATACATAGTGTAGTATCAAAACACCATGGTACAAGAATTGTGGCATAATTACTGTATGTATATCAAGTTGCCATGGTATTGTCATCTGATACCATCAAAAGTAGCATGATATTTTTCAATCAGAGTTCATGGAAATCCTGGAAATTAAATGTTCATGCGGTGTGGGAACAATGCACATGGGTAGGGGACGATTGCCAGATGAATCAATTGTATTCAAAGAATAATAATCTCGGGTAAATGAATAAATGTACATGTGAAGAAATGAAAGACACATTATGCTCCATTAAAACTTAAATAAATTGCAACTTTTTGACCAATGAAGGTCTTTGTAGATTTACAACATTATATTACAATGTTAAATTTACTAAAAAGAACTCTGTTAGTGTTTTCACTCAGGATCTGTAGAGTTATATTCTCGTATGCTGGCGTCAAATAATCGGTGTCAATGTTTTTTGTTAACATAATTTACATTATTAACATACTATCACCTTGTGGTTATACTTCATTTGTCATTTATGGGCATTAATGATTATATTCTTATCTAACATGATAATAACCCAATTTTTCAAATCAAATGTAAATCTGTTCAACTCATAACTCTCATCTCGTTTTAGTGTCAGATCCACAACAGAACCGAAAGACAATACAATACTGAATAGAGATGTTCCGATACCCTTTTTCTCTCCCCGATACCGATTCCGATACCTGGACTCAGGGTATCGGCCGATACCGAGTACCGATCCGATACCTGGGTGTTTATAGTATCTATTCAGCTGCAATTCATTCTAGTACTGTATGAATTGATAGAATTATTATGGTGTGCTTCAAACTTATCCCTAAAATAAACATGAACAAATACATAGAGTTAACTAGTATTTTTATTATCTGAATTACAATTCATTGCAATATTTATCTTAAGTGGAAAAGAAGTTAAAATGCAGCTACACATCTAATACTGTAAACTAAAAAAGGTATTTTAGATTTACAAAAAAACTATATATATATATATATATATATAGTTTTTTTGTAAATCTAAAATACCTTTTTTAGTTTACAGTATTAGATGAATATATATATATATATATATATATATATATATATATATAACGAATATATATGTGAATATATATATATATATATATATATATATATATATATATATATATATATATATATACATATATATATAAAGTGCAACAAATAAATCTAGGAATCTAAAAAGATTATATGAATGATATAAGAAAATAATCTCTTTATAACTGAAGATCAATAAACCATTTTGTTAAATAAACGACATTTCAGTTTGGACTGCGGCTGGTCATCCATCCAGAATAATAAACTCAATAACTTTCATGTTGTTGGTTATATTTATTGTTCGTTCGCTATCTTTTTAAAACATTTCTCTTCGTTTGAGGCCCTGTTTACACGAGAACGCGTGAAAACGTAAAACAAATTATTGGCTGTGCCTTTCGTTTACACGGCGACGGCGTTTTGGGGCTTAATAAAAACACAAAAAAGTGAAATCTTAAAAACGCTCCTAAATGGTAAAAACGCAAAGGTCTGCTTTACAGTGAAGGTTGTATGCAGGCGCGCGGGCTTGGTGTTGTAGTATGCACTAGCCGCCTGAAGTGCATACTAAATTGAATTTCACAGACTTTTGCGTCACCATCTGCTCGCGGATTTCACACCCAAACTGCTCGTCTAAACGCAGAATAAAAAGTGATAACGCAACGCCACTTTTGCGTTTTCTCTTCAGAGTCGTTTCCGTGTAAACATAGCCTTAATGAAGCTTTCAGAGATTGTTGATTCTGACGCGGCTCATCCTCCGCCTGCCATCGTGTTCTGCGGGTTGACGGGTCTTCAAATGCTTAAGTTACTCATGTTGAAGGTTCTAATACTTGTTCTTCCCCTCAAAATTGCTGTATTGCATGAGACATGTCGCCGTTATACTGGCTGGCTGGTCCAGTCTGAAATACACAATGCAGCCAAACTGAGGACATTATGCTAGGACGCACGCGCGTTTTCTTCTTCGCTGCTGTAAACAGTGGTTGTTGCACAAGTGGGAGCAGCGAAGAAGAGTTCATCTCCGTTTTGCAGCGGTTAGCAAAGCCAGCGTGTATAACTAGACATTGTTTAATAAAATGGTATCGGATCGGTGCGCGGATAGAAGTACTCGCCGATACCGATTCCAGAATTTTTATTGGTATCGGCGGCATTTCCGATACTAGTATCGGAATCGGAACAACTCTAATACTGAATAAAGTCGTAGTTTTTGTTATTTTTGGACCAAAATGTAGTTTCGATGCTTCAAAAAATTGATGACACATGGACTACTTTGATGATGTCTTTATTGACAGTATACCGTACATTTACGATGGAGGGACAGAAAGCTCTCGGACTAAATCTAAAATATCTTAAACTGTGTTCTGAGGATAAACGGACGTCTTACGGGCTTGGAACAACACGAGAGGCATTAATGACATAATTTTCATTTTTGGGTGAACTAACCTTTTAACATGAACTAATAGAGAGCCTAAGTCCCGCCCCTCCGCTTCCGGCTCATGGGACCTTATTTCCGGAAAAAAATATGAATGGTAGTCAATGGCGAGAGACAACTGATCTTTTTATTCCGTCTGAACTGTGCCCTCAATTACACATATGATGTTTGTCAATTTAAAAGATAATTCTAAAAGTCAAAAACGTCGCAGTTTGTCATAAAACAGAAGAGTAACATTTAGTTTTATGTGAAAATCGCTCTATGAACTACATCTCCCAGGAAGAGAAACGAGATCCGCTGCTCGTGTGTGTGCAGTCTGGTACAAAACACTCAGGTAGGACGGCGTAAAGTTACGATTATAACGTACGACTGTAGAAAACAATAACAGACAGCCTCAGTAAAGTTAGCTTCAGTCATTGAGAGAAAACGTGCGCCTTTGGGGTTTGTAGTCTTTGTAAGTCTTATACCTCAACGGTTTTACATCAAACTGCGACTTTCTTTACTTTAAAATGTATCTTTTAAATTGACAAACATCATATTTGTAATTCAGGGCACAATTCAAACGAGATCAAAATATTTGTTGTCTCTCGCCATTCAATATTTTTTCCGAAATAAGGTCCCATGGTGGTCGACCGGAAGGGGAGGGACTTAGGCTCTCTATAATGAACTGCTCTTCTACAACTTTTTAAAAAATCTTTGTTAATGTTAATTTCAGCATTTACTAATACTTTATAAAAATCAAACTTGTATTCGTTAACATTAGCTAATGCATGAATGTGAACTAACATACAAACAACAACATGAGCTGATTTTTTTTTATTAACTAATGTCAACAAAGATAAATAAATACGGTAAAACATGGTTATGGTTTGCTCATAGTTAACTGATGTTAGTTATTAGCGTAAACGAATTAACCCTATTGTAAAGGTTAAATTAATTCTAATCTAGTAAATTTTACACTGTATCTAGTCTAAAGCTACAGTGTAATCTCATTGAAATGTCTACAATAATACGACTTGTCTTCTGTGCTACTTGCCTAAACTGTGGTTCCTCTCTCGCAGACATCGAGAAGGAGAAGCAGGGTTCGGCTGGCGATGGGACGTCGGGGGCCGGTGACGGTTCGGGGGGCGTCTCGGCCTCGCTCACGCCCACCATCTGGGACAAGACCATCCCGTACGACGGCGAGACCTTCCACCTGGAGTACATGGACCTGGACGAGTTCCTGCTGGAGAACGGGATCCCCGTCACGCTGGAGGAGGAGCTGAGCAAGAGCCTGGAGGCCGAGCGCCAAGCGAAGGAGGACGACCCACAGACCACACCAAATACTCAAACAAAAACACAGATACCTAAAGAGGAGCGGGACGGGGGAGACGAGGAGGAGGACTCGCTCTCTGCGAGCGATGCGGAGGAACAAGAAGTGAGCAATGATGAGGCCACAAAACAAGCACGTTTTGTATCAGGTAAATGCACAATATTATAATACAATAGCTAGTTATTTCTTCAGAAACATGCTAACTCCTCTTAAACAGATTTAGTTATGTCCCATCAACAGCTTTAATGTGGGAACCTTTTATTAGCTTCGCTTAAAGTGCAGTTAACGTGTTTCAGAAGCGCTTGAGGATACGAGTTCATGTGTTTCTCTTTTCTTATGTGATTCTGCTTGTTAACAGCAGGCGTTCATCACTAAAGCTCAATCATCACCTAATTCATTAATCTCATTATCTTTTAAACTGCTTCAATGTTGCTTTAAAGGGTTAGTTCACCCAAAAATGAAAATTCTGTCAGTATTTACTCGCCCTCATGTCGTTCCAACCCCGTAAGACCTTCGTTCATCTTCGGAACACAAATTAAGATATTTAAGATATTAAGATCGCTCCTGCATACTAGTCCATAGGCTTCTTGAGGGAATGACTCTTGATGGCCTCGAAAAGTCATTAAAGACATCGTTAAAATAGTCCAAGTGACTACAGGGGCTCAATCTTAAGTTTAACAAATGACGAGAATACTTTTTGTGTGCAAAAATAACGACTTTATTTCAACTATTCGTTTATTTCTCTCTCTGCGCGAGTCAGGTTACTAGTTTAATAGCGTAAGCTTCTGTTATTGTACGTCACACGCATCACACACATGACCTACATCGGCCAATAGTGAGCCTACGTGTGACGTAGCTTTACGCAATCACACTACGTTAACTGACTACAGGCCCATGGAGAAGGAAGTGAATAGTTGAAATAAAGTCGTTATTTTTGTTTGTTTTTGCGCACAAAAAGTGTTCTCGTCGTTTGATAAAGTTAAAATTGAGCCACTGTAGTCACTTGGACTATTTTAACGATGTCTTTAATGACTTTTCGATGCCATGAAGTGTCATTCCCTCAAGAAGCCTATGGACTAGTATGCAGGAGCGATCTTAAATATCTTAATTTGTGTTCCGAAGATGAACGAAGGTCTTACGGGGTTGGAACGACATGAGGGTGAGTAAATACTGACAGAATTGTCATTTTTGGGTGAACTAACCCTTTAAGGTCCCCCATAGGGTTGTGTATCGTTTGAATTTGAACGATTCTGATTCCGCTTCCTTTTTTCGATTCCGGTTCCCAACGATTCTCGATTCCGATTCTTTTAAGTGGCGGGGTCAAAAAAGTTTAGCTAACCTTGCTAACCAACAGTCTTTCTGAAGGAAATACTCCTTTTGTCAAAAATTTTTGCCGAGATTTGTTATTTTTAGAAAAGTGAAGCCACACTTTGGACCGCTGACGTAAGCTACTCATGTTCAACTCACGCGGTTATGCCAACACTTCCGGTAGACGCTTCTTCATTGGTGTTGTTCAGCGGTTTCTTCTTCCGGTCGGCGGACTGTGAATATCAAAACTAGGATTTGAAATTTTAACTTTTGAACGATTCCGGGAAAAACGAAAAGTTAGTCCCGGTTCCAATAGATACTCGATTCTCGATACCCAACCCTAGTCCCCCAGCAGTCAATAATTTATTTCTTAAAACTCATCTATGATCACCAAAATGACATTTTTAAATGTTTTTTTTTTTCTGTGAGAAAAAAAAAAGATTCATACCTTTAATATAGCTTGAACGTAACGTTAATGCTCTGTTTGTCCCCGGCAGACTCCAGAGACGAGTCAGAGCGCGTGACGCCGCCTCCGGTGGACCCCGAGGAGATCGAGGTGAACATCTCCTTCCAGCCGGACCCCACAGACCTGGTCCTGTCCAGCGTTCCCGGAGGAGAGCTTTTCAACCCGCGCAAACACCGCTTCTCCGAGGACGAGCTCAAGCCGCAGCCAATGATCAAGAAGGCCAAGAAAGTGTTCGTTGCCGAAGATGCCAAGGTGAGGCTGAAAACTGTCTGAGAAGGTCATTCAGAATGT
Organism: Cyprinella venusta; assembly: GCA_038021265.1. Classification (NCBI taxonomy): domain Eukaryota; kingdom Metazoa; phylum Chordata; class Actinopteri; order Cypriniformes; family Leuciscidae; genus Cyprinella; species Cyprinella venusta. Next base: position 49,722,308 of record CM075863.1, on the reverse strand, counting down.
GTTTATGAACACCTGGATCTGTAGATAGTCATCCAGGAAATATGACGAGTACAGTTTAGCAATCATGTTAGCTTGCTCTTTGGTTTTCTTAACTCGCAATTTAAACACAAAAAATCATACTGACTGATCAGTGGATTAACTTGAGATGCCGGTCGATAACTTCTGATTACAGTCGACATGAATTACTCTTTGCAATCCGTTTCTGACATTTCCAGGCAAACCTGGACATAAAATGTAGAGCTGGACTTGATTTCCATTCGTCATGAATTGACTGGATGAAGTAAAGTGGGCATTTGGTAGCGATGTGGAGCCAGTGCTATAGCTAAAAAAATAATTGTTCCCAAAAAGACCATTAACTTGAGTTAGAAAAATAACTTAATTTTGTGGTCATGTTGCCTTTTTGTTTATTTATCACAATAAGAGGCTTCTTTTTCAAAGTCGAAAAAAAGTAAGTGCAATATTCGGGTTCTGGGAGTGAAAATCTTTGTTTTTTGAAAATCTCTGAAGCCTGTAAGGACAGACACACTGTGAGCACTGAGGTTGCTTAGGAGTGAAGTCTGCTTCTGTTGAATCAATCAGTTCACCTTATTTTTTATATTAATATTAATTTTTTTTTTTTTAAAACGTGTGTTTAATACTTTTATTTCGTCAAGGAGACAAACTTTTCTGAACATTATTCTGGCTTGACTCATAACCAAATTATCTTTATAAAGCTGACACTTGAGTTTACTGCTAATATAGAGATGTATAAGATCAGACATTAAAAACAAAAATATTAATAATATATATGAAAAATGAATAATTTATATTGACTACATTTTAGTGAACTTTACTTCCATGATCCTTCCGAGAAATATCTTTACTTTTATATTTTTAAGTGTTATTTTATAATTATCAATATACTATTTTATTTTTTATTTATATTATGAATGTGTTTTTATATTTTTTATAATTTTCACTAGACTAAAAGACTACTGTCTTTTGTAGTATATGAAAATTGAATAATATATATATATATATATATATATATGTATATGTATATGTATGTATGTTTTGGTGAAGAACTACACTGTCCATGATCTTGCAGAAAAATATCTCTACTTTTATATTTTGTATCAGTATTATCATTAATATACTCTTATTGTTTTTGGTAATATTTTGAATGTTTTTATTTTTATATTTCCCCATCATTTTAATTTTAATTACATTTTTATTAATTTCTTTTTTACTAAAATCTTTTTTTTTTTTAAATATGTCTATATACTTTTATAGACCATTTTGCAAGATGTAAACAAAACTGGTCCAGAAGCACTTCCTGTTTCATTTTTTTAACACTACATAAAAGCTGGGATAAAATACAACCAACAAAACATATAAAACTGAATCAAAAAGTTAAACAAACATCTTTAAGTGTTTTTTCTTTACATGTGAAATAAAGAAAACAGTTACAAACTGAAACAGGAAGTGTTTCTGGACCAGTGTTTACATCTTGCAAAATGGTCTATGTTAATTTTAAATGAAATTCTAGTTACTTATTTTAGTACTTTAAGCTAAACTAAACTATATGAAACAAAAGTAAAAAAAATTTTTTGTAAATGACCATATCTGTCTAATTACACTGTTTTGCAGTAAAAACATAAATTACATTGTTTCTATATTCACAGTAAAAAACTTTAACTTTGAATATGTTTTTATTATATTGCTTGCAATATTTAACTTCTCGTTAAGTTTACAGCATTCGTCGTTTTGACCGATTTTCAAATACTTAAAATCAAACTTTGTCAAACTTTTCTCGTAGCGGCTTGATTTGGATTGTAACCATATTTCGTTTTTCCTAAAGGTTTTTTTTTTTTAAAGTCTGTGTTAAAACAAAGTTGGCGGACACTGTTTTGGACTGTACTTCACATTTAAAATGTGTTCTTATAATACATGAGATGTTTTGTTAGTAAATGTAGTGACACGTGAAGTTAAGCCTAAATCTGTTTCCCGCAGGATGACAAATACTGGTGTCGGAGGAAGAAGAACAACGTGGCGGCGAAGCGCTCGCGGGACGCCCGACGCCTGAAGGAGAACCAGATCGCGGTGCGCGCCTCGTTCCTGGAGCGGGAGAACGCAGCGATGCGTCGCGAGGTGGCCGAGCTGCGGAAAGACTGCGGCCGCTGCCAGAAGATCATGTCCCTGTACGAGGCCAAGTACGGTGCGCTGTGAGGGACACACTTCACCCGGACACTCATCACTCACTCCGTGGCCGACGCCAGCGTTCAATAGTGTTTCAAACAAGATCTAACAGAGAAAGGGCACCATATAAGATACCACAGCATGACCTTTGACCCCTCATACCTCATCCACGACCCCCAGTGTGGCCCGAGTTTAGAGCTAATTCAGTGTGGAGACGCCGACGTGGGCCGAACGGGGCGGAAACGTGTTTCCAGTCCGTAAGGCGTAAAAAACGAGAGCCTGAGAGCGTTTGGTTCGAGTAGCCGTGACCTCGCGGCCCGTTTCGGCTAGTTTTGAGTGCGCTCTCTCCCCTTGTTTGCACTCGACACATTGTTTATGTTTGTGTACGGGAGGTTGGTTGAGGAAAACACAATATAAACCTTATTTATTCCACAGTCGAGTGCAGATCGACGACGCCGAGAGACGGGAGTCTGTAAATAAATCCGCGTTTCGTTGCTCTTCCGGCGGGTCTCATGATGTGAACAGGACGAGCACTCGGGTGGTTGGGTTTTAACTGTGAGCGAGGAATCGAACTGGATCTGTTTTGTTTTCAGGGTTTAATCCAGGGCAATAATACGGGACTCATCTTTACCTCAGATTAGATGTATCTAACAAGTGGACGTTTCTATTGGTTTTGACTTTAAATGTCGGCGTTACGTTTCAGTCACAAAACACAAGCAGAATGAGTTTCTGCGCAAAATGTTTTTGGGGTCTTTTTACTCTAATCAATAATGCATTCAATATTGCATTTTTAATGCATTGATAATAATAAAAATGCATTTTTAGATCAATTGTGGTATAAATGTGATTGTTTTTTGACATTAGTCGCACTAGTTTTAAGCTGGTTTTTCAAAGGGACGTTTTTTTAAATGGCTAAAAGTCATAATGTGCTTCCAGTGTTTTATGGATTTTGATAGATTATTAGTTATGTTCGTGGTTTGTTTTCAGTGCTCATGAAAATCATGACTTTTTTTGAAGGATCTATGAAAACGTCATTTTTATTTTCATATATATGTATGTAAATGCATTTTAAAAGCTAATCAGGATTGTGTTTCTGTAAAACGGGTGACGAGCACTTGCAGGCAAAAATATCGCATATTAACGGGTCGTTAGTGCATGCTGATGTCATAGTGATGTCACGGTGGGCGTGTCCTTCTCTTCCGTATAAACTGTCTCATATTTTGGTATTTTTGTTGTGTTTTAAATGAGCGTAGCGTGCTGCTCTTTTTTACTCCTGTTTGATTTTAATTTCACTCTTCAAATCAAACAATACAAACCTCTCTCCTGTCAGTCACTGTGTTTTTAACGAAGTTTGAATTTCTAGGACGATTTTATTGATTTAAATTGAATTGTGATGTTAGTTTTCATTTACATCTGTTACATACGACTATAAAGCTCAAAGGTAGCAAACTCGTTTTTGTCTGTAATAAAAACATACATTTAAAAATATGTTTTTTTTAAAAAACAGTGATGTGTTGTTTTTATAAAAAGACACTTTTCTCGTGTTATGCAGTATGTTATGAGTATGACTGTATCTTGTGTCATGCATATTAATAAAGGAAGATATAAATGACTTAACCTTGTTGAGGTCTTGATGGATGTGCGGTGTGATTGGCTGTTGCTGGTGATGTCACGTGTGCTAGGCATACGCACAACCGGCACTTCCGGGAACTTAAGTGTCAATTTTGTCCCCGCCCCCTTTTGGGGGAAAACAAACTAGACTCCTCATAGACTTCAATACAAAATAACAGCAAAAACTAACGTCCACACACAGCCGACAGGAGTAAATAAGTTAAGAAATCATTTATTTAAAACATGTCAAGTAATTATATGTCCACTCTGCCTGCCATAGTGCGTGAAAAATACATACACAAACTTAATTTGGCCAATTTAAAAACATGTCCCTTTATCAGCGTCAAATTGGGGTAACAACCCCACCCAGTGGCCAGAGGTGTCTTACCCGGACATTTACCTTTACCTCGTCGAGAGTGAATGATTTTATTTCGCTTTTTAAAGTAAAAAAAACGTAATGTGTATCTCATGAATTAATGATTATGATGGCAGGTAGCCTGGGCTAGTTGATAACGGGCATAAAAATGTATTTTTCACGCTCTATGGCAGGCAGGCTGGACATCCGGTGTATATAAGGGATTTATATCACTTATATAAGTTATTTACGCCTGTCGGCTGTCTACGGACGTTGGTTTTTGCCGTTATTTTGGATTGAAGTCTATGGGGAGTCTAGTTTGTTTTCCCCCAAAAGGGGGCGGGGACATTCTATGATGACGCAGCGCCGGTTGTGCGTATCTGCAGTGGCGACAGTGATGAATGAATGACTTTGCGCGTGCACGCGATCATCTGTGCAGTAATGTTTACATTTAACGCAATTTTCGATTCTACTGCACCGCTTCTACGTTATTATTCAATATAAACACGCGCTAGACTGACACGTGGATTCGTTGTCCTCGCGCATGACGTGGCGTTCTAAAAACGCGAAGCTCAAGTTAAAGAAGTTCGGCTTTAAAAAAAAAACGCGTTTTTCGTTCCATTTACCCGCGTTTGCGGTTATTAAAAGCGCGTTTTGTGTGAACAGGACCGGTGTTGTGACAATTCATGTTACCCATAGACATTTGCTATTTACCGGTTATGCGCATGTGCAGCGTCAGATTTTTTTTTTTTTTTTTTTTTTTTTACAAAAGGTACATTTTCCTGTTATAATATATAATTTCCCTTTAAAAAATGCTTACTACCACATGAATATTTGTACGGTCAGCCAGCTGAAAAGGAATAACTGAAATTTGCAGTTACTATGAGGAAAGGTCTACTTTCACAAGTCTACGATGAATATTTTATGATATTTTTTTACTTTTCACACCGTTTTAAAAGTAAAAATATTCGTCTACAGAATACAGTAGCTTCTCGTAACTTAGAATTGTATTATAATTGTATTTCATACGACTTTAATCGGCATTCTGTCATCAATTCGCGCTACGGTAGCATTTTTCGACACCGGTCCTGATTCTAAACAAATATGGTTTGCACGTCTATCCTCTGGTATCGTATGTGTGTGTGTGTGTGTTTTCTCCGCCATTCGTTGGATTCATTCATTATTATTCTCAGCTTGATGTAATCAGCCGAACACTCGCGTCGTTACATAACATCTGCTTCAGACACAATGATCTGAATGTGTCTGACCCTGAAGAGAGAATGAAGTCACCTCAGTCTTCGAAGCGAGCACATGTATCCTCTTATTTGAACATGAAGATGAAAGTCTCAGGATTTTTTCGTAATTAACCAGTGTTTTAATGGTCAGACATTCTAAAGATTTCTCATCAGGTTATGGTTTCATGCGCTGCTGAGAGACAATAAATATAATGGTTTGCTTATCAATAAATGAACACAAATGTAACGCACGTAATAAAACGCATATATATATATAACGCACGTAATGAAACACCCGCATGTTTAATTTAAACATTTACATGTAGCCTACATTTGATTTATACAAGTTACTAATATTAATGCACTGTGAACGAACAAGAACAGTTATATTTTTACTAGCCTATTTAACATGAACATTGGCTAATAAATGCTTTTATTATATATATATATATATATATATATATATATATATATATATATATATATATATATATCGTTATATATATATCGTTATATATATCGTTATATATAAAGTTTATTTACGGTCATCCTGTTTTTTTTTTGTTTTTTTTTTTGTTTTTTTTTTTTGGCTGTAAGGGTCTGAAATTAACACCCAACTACCTGCCAAATGCGGTTGAATTTTGGTATTGGCAGGTAACATTGTCAATCTACCTGCCACATTAGCAGGCATTGAGAATTGATTGATTCATTAGGATTTTTACATTTCAACGAAGTCCGCCATTGCGTTGGACTTCAGCTAAAATATGGCGGCACATTACTGGGGTAAAGAGGCCAGCTGAAACAAACAACCAACAAAAAAGATGAGAATGAGAAAAAGAAAAGTAAAAGACATTTTAATACAAAGTGGACAATTGGCGAGAATTACCAGTAATAACAATATTAATTTAGTTCATAGTTCCTGGTTCCCGGTTCCTGAACGCTGTAACTAAAAGCTGTTAAGACCTGTCTATGTGACTGTGGCGGATGTTGGTGAGCCGGGGTCAGGTCAGTTTGAGTTTTTATTTAATGGAATTTGTTTACAGTAAAGAATACATAACAACATTATTTTGGTTTAATAAATTTTATTTAAACTTTAGTTTGGAGTTAAGTGCGCACACTCTTTAACGTTTAGTTTAAGTTTACTCTTACCTTTCTTTTTGTTTGTTTGTTTGATACGTCTGGGTCCCGTGAGCTGGTGCACCATCAAAAGGGGTTCAAGTGGAAACATTGGACGTATTTATATGGTTCTGCCACAACCATTCCGGTTTCTTCTCCGGGGGAACACCAATGACAATTTTGCTTGCTTTTCTTTTGTTTGTTTATAAGAAGTATATTTGATAGTATTATTTGAGGTGTTTGTTTATGTATATTGGGTGTTTTCATACTCATTTATTGTGTGTAATGGCCATTATGTCTGTGTATCCCCCTTTATGAGTTTATTGGTCCTGGCCACCAAGGTATAACTGAGTTAGTGTTCTGTGAGAGAACACGTTCTTTAAGTCTTTGACCTCTGTAAATGTTTGAGAGGTAAATGCAATGACCCATCATTATTGTATGGTTTTTTTTTTTTTATTTGATTTTTGGTATGTTTGGTTTACCACCATTGGATTTGCATTGGCTTTACTTTTGTAACCCCATACTGTGGAAATAAACTCCTAAACATTTGCAGTAGCCTGCTGCCTCAGTGTTCTTTTATCCTTTACTGGTCACAGTGACTAAATCAGCCATCAACACAGCCGCGTGTGATTTGTTTACATATGAGCTGCGGTTGGTCTATCTGTTGAGTATATACTATAGCATAATACTATATATGAAGAGTTCAGATGCAAAAGCCTCTAAGTGCCACTGGAAATGTTCTTCTAAAATGATAATTTTTATCAAGCTTATATATTCAAGTTCAGTAATTTCACTTAAATGACAATTAATAGGTAATCCTCATTGCAATTTAAGTGAAATTAAATATACAAGCTTGATAAAAATTATCATTCTAGAAGAAAATTTCAAATGGCACTTAGAGGCTTTTGCATCTGAACTCTTCATATATATATATATATATATATATACATACACACACATATATATATATATATATATATATATATATAATTTTTAAATCCACCTGCCACAGTGGTCGGTGGCCAAAAATTTAACTTCAGGCCCTGGCTGTAAGTCTATTTGCTTTTCCAAAGGATGACAATCAGAATTATCTAGATTTGGAAATCCCATGTTTTACTAGTTTTACTATAGAGGATCAGGTAATCCATCTTACATTTGTGCTGTTTTTTCTAAGCAAAATGGGACTGGATCCAGATCCACACACTGATTACCAGCTCAGTGCGAGACACTTTAAGAGGTTTATATGAAGAGAAAGAAAACAACACCTTCCATTTTCAATGTCCTTTAAAGATTCAGACCCCGAAAAGGCAGACATAAGGATAAGGTGAAAAAAATGCCACACACACAAATTTCTTGACGTGTTGGTCGATCACTAACAATGAAAACACTCAGAATTAAACAGCCAAGAAAAAAAGTGCAAATGGGGATGACAATTAAACTTGCTGTATTTCCAATTAAAATTAAATAAAGAAAATTCAAAATTAAAAAAACAGTTTTAAACTGTATTGAAAAATCACATTGCAACAACCCATTGTAAACAGTTCTTGTCTTGATTGGCTGTGGCTGGGGGTCAGAGGTCGTGACCCTGAGCTTTATCGAAACAGGTGTTCATACAGCTGGTCTGGAATACAGCCTGAGAACAGGAGGTCGTAATAATGCCAATGTTAAAATGTTTTCGTTCTGTACTTATAATGTCGAAAACCAAACAATGATCTTCTGAGAAAAGATGGCTATTCATCAGAAAGCTAGTCAAATATTAAACTTGAATTATTTTAACAAGTAAAAAAAAAAAACTCTTTCTAAATGAATCATTACCATTTTCTGTAGCAAGCCAATTCAAATTAATCAAATTTAAAAAAAGAGCTTGAGTTGTTTTGTAAACCTGAAAACTTTTATTGATATTTTCTGTAACTTGTTTTGCAGTACATTGTGATACTATAAGAAAATTCTCAAATTGCATATTTATTAGAATTGTTTTCCCAATTAGAATAGACTGGCACAATTATAAATGATTGTAATGTGTACATTTAAGGGTAAATAATATTGATTATGACCAAAGGAGGAACCACTAGCTGAACGTATGGGGTTTGTGAAGTATATAGGCATGCTATGGATTAATTAATCTACTTCATGAAGTTAAAACATAACAATTATCAAACCTTTCAAGAGCTTCAACATCCTTCAATAACCAGGAGAAAAAAAGACAAACAAAAAACATCTTTGAATGACTTCTACAGAAAGTACGTTCAGCACTTTGTTAAACATTTTATTAGTCATTTCATCTTGCATATATTTATATTCATATAGTTATTCCTGAAAAAATAACTTCAGCACGTAAGAAACTAAACAAAAGATCTCAAACATAAGAAATATATACATATTTATGTCATCATGGTATATATCTCTTAATTTGCTTTATAAATGCCATAGAGAACTCTTTTGAAAAAACACGAAAAAATATAGAAAAATTGTAAATAAATTACAAACAAATGTAAAAATACAACCAGTCATAGCATTTATAGAGAAATCTAAACCCCACCCACCCCAAATGAAATCAATGGAACGATTGAAATTTTCACGAAGCTGACGTTCACATTTCAACGTCAGCGAGGGACGTCACAACAGGGTCAAGACGTACACACAGTCTCACCCAAAACCCTTCCTTTTTAATACAATCTTTAAACTACATTACCAAGCTATAGATCAGACATAATTGGCATTAAAGGGCAAGTAAAAGGACCTTTAGCATCTAGCATATAGAGTTTATTGTGAGGCCTTACGGGAGTTTCCAAAGGCCCGATGCGTAAAGTGCAACGCGGCAGGATGGGACGGAACGCTGAGGGGGAAGTGAGGTCATAAACGGAACCCGTGACAAGGTTCCAGCCTTCGAGATTCTAGAACGCAAGCCTCCATCCCAGCACAATAGAACACTTAACAAAACAGCCACCGCAGTCGGAATATGAGGTAACATTCAGAGTCCTGGAACTGAGAAAACAAAGTGCAATTTTCACGGGAGCATCCCTCCCAAACCACGATTTATGACCTCTGGAATAAACAATGCATTGAATTCAACATGCTGGAAAAGTAATCTGAGGGTCTCTGCACCAATGACCTTTAATCTTGTGCCCCACCCCTTCAAAGTCATTTAGTGTTTTATCAAAACCTCTTCTGCTCCTAAACCGGAACCTTCAGACCGAGAACCTACGTGTAAGAGCGAAACCAACAATCCTCCAATCATTCTTCTTGTGGCTGAACTTACGAGAGAGCTTGAGAGAGTGTGAAAATGTACGACATCAATCCACAATCTGACGGCACTAGAAAAGGGTATAAACACTTGCTGGTTTCATCAGGATTTGGCTTAATGCATTCAAACTGAAGAGGAGAATCCTAAAGTTAAACCAATAGAGAGAATGTGCAAGTCATGAACACAAGACTAACATCGGTCTTAAAATTACACTAAATCCTAAATTATGACCACTGAGGTGCGACCGCACGGTTAACATGGCTGATATCTCCAGAGAGTCATTTCTGAACATGAACACCCATGCCAGAAATCCCTTTTTAGCATCTAGAATCTTCCAAGAATATAGCTTTTTTTCCCCCAGAATCAATTTTTAAAAAGTATCAATCAATCAAAGCATAAATCATCAGATTATGTAGACAAACAATTGGGACACCATAATCAAGTGACTCATTACTGAAAAACAACAAAAGCAATAACGCCTGTGTAACAGGAGGCGGGTTACTCCAACTAATAACAATAATTAAAAAAATATATATCAAACAAGAAACAAATGATTGGTAAAGTAACAAAATCACAAGCAATACTCAGTTAGTAGTCATAACACTCTTGATTCGTCATGGTGGTAAGGAACAATGATCCATGAAGGAGGGGGAAAAGGAAAGTCTTTCAGCATTGGGATCTCTTGAGCGCTGAGACTTTAGTTGGCCAGCACCACGGGTTGAAAGGCCTGGCCGGAGTACTGCAGGTTGTATCCGAGTCCTTCCACAAATGGAGGCTTATCCATGAAGGAAATCCCACTGTTGGCCCCAATGATTCCCACAGCCTGGCCTGCTGGGGGGCTGGAGAACGGGTCGAAGGAAGCGTGTGGGTGCGGACCCTGGAACGGGGTGATTGGGGCAACTTCTGCGTCGAAGTAGAGGGGCCTCTGGGAAATCGGAAACACAAACTCTTTGGCATTAGGAGACAGTTGGCTTGGGATTGATCCAGCCAAAGAGTGCATGGATAGGGAAAGGGGTTTGTGGTTGACCAGCCCTGGTGGCGAGATGGAGTTGGGAGAGCGGGTGATCATCCTCTGCTGGGGAGCTACGACGACAACGCCAGGACTGGAGGAAACTCCAGGGTTCCCGGACTTCTTCATTTTCGTGGAGCCAAATTTGGTGGCGGCGAAGCTGGCTGTAGTGAAGGTGATTGGCTGAGGTGTTGGCCTGGAGGTGGACGGGGGGTAGATGAGGCTGGCGCTTGGCGGAGACGGGGTGGATGTGTTGGAGGAATGAGCGCTAGGATTGGTGGGAGTGCTGGGAGTGGCGTAACTGAACAACCCGGTGCAAGATGAGGTAGAATGTGGAGTCGGCGAACTGGAGAGCGACGGCAGCATGACCGGCGACACCTGGCCTCCGATGGGGACGAACACCTGAGCCTCTGGGTTAAAGCCCAGATTCTTGACTTCCTCGTAGTCCAGGTCTCCATTGAGCATGTTGTCAGATCTTTCGGCCTCGCTTCCTAAACCTGCCGGATCCTCCATGTAGAGGACTTTAATTGCACTCTTTTCCCCTATCTGGTAGGCCACTTCATAAGGGTCGATCCAAATACTGAGCTCGGGGGGAACGTTAGCACGGACCTCGTCGGTGTCCAGACCACTTCTTCTGGCTGCCAGCTCCACAACAGGGTCCCTGGGAGCCCCAAGATGGAGGCACCGGAAAGCAGAGCCACGTAAAGGAGCCTCGGGGTACCAGTGACCTTCAAAACGGGACACCAGGATACGCTCCAACTCCTCACCAAACAGATCAGCCCTTCGGCGCGGGAGCTTGTTGTACAAATATGACACGATGAAGTTCAATGCAACCTTCACCTCCAGATGCATGATGAATTTGATTATTCCTTGGGAGTTCTTCTGGTGACACAGGGACCTACGGCAGTCTTAACATCTCTTGCAAATATTAAGATGAAAGTCTTTGATCTGAGCCTTAAATCTCAATTGTAAAAGCAAGGGCCTCTGATTTTTTTGTATTGTTGCTTGGAAATTGCTTAAAAGTGATTCTCAGAGACCAGTTGATTTTTAAAACTCCAGAATTGGCGCTAAAGTCTAAAGACTGAGCAGCAGCTCTCCGAGATCCAGTTTCTTCAAAGCCTCTGGAAAGACAAAGACAGACTGGTCAAACAACTATAAATATACCATTCATTGTCTGTCAGTGTGCATGTGTGTTTGTTTCAGCAGATGCTGAGGCCAAGGTACCAATCCGTGATTATCCTTATGAAATCCCTCATCTGTCCCATTGGCTAAAGCACTTAGGATTACATGTGCTGAGAGAGGAAAATTTCAACACCAAATGCACTTGGTACACTTACACACTTGGTAAAAGGAAATGTAAAGTGGATACCCAGACAGCAAACTGACATTGAATCAACGTGGAAACGACGTCTCTCGTGACATCGAAACAACGTTGATCTGGCATTGTTTTGCTCATCGAATTAACGTTGAACCAACGTCGGACGCGGCATTCTTCAAAGCGAAATGAAAATCGAAAATTGCTTTGCTTTCCTAACGTTGGAAAAACGTTGATTTTCTATTAGTTTTGAAGAATGACACATCTGACGTTGGTTCAACGTTAATTCGATGAGCAAAACGATGTCAGATCAACGTTGTTTCAATGTCATGTTTCCACGTTGATTCAATGTCAGTTTGCTATCTGGGTATAGTGAAAAAGAGCAAGACGATTCTACACGCTAGAGTTCACTTTCTTCAAGAAGAAAATAACTCAAGGTTTATGGCGTATTATTTACCTGCACATGAAATTGAGATGGAAGCAAGTGTGTAATTGTTTTTAAATGAGACAAACCATTCATCTAATGACAACACATACTTCTTGTAGTGGATTACAATATGAATAACTAAAGGTCAAATGCATTCACTTGAATAGGCTACTCGCACATCTGAGGGGAAACCTTGGAAAGTGCGGATAAAATGGTGCTGCTGAAGGACCGTTAAAAAACTACACCTCCCAGCATGCACCACGCCACTGCTTTTCGCGTCATCACAACGCGTGTGAATGTTGATGTGACGCCTCCGCATTTTCAAAACACAGATAAGCTCCGTAAAAAACAGCACATTAAATGCACTGCAATCGTTTGATTTATAATGGAGTCGGATCCGCGATTGGTTTCGGCATATACGAGGACGGTCACTGCGGGTAAATGCAATGAAATACATGAGATTATTCATAAAAGGGACGAGTTTCACTGCCGCTCATACGGAGACAGGCCAATAAATCATAAATACCACCACTATTATTTCATCGCATACATACCATCGAATACAATTAAAACGCGTTAGACAAATGTAGACAGGATAAAACCGATTTGACAATTTCCTTGTGTAGCTATTTATCTTATGCACAGCGCATTAATAATGATATCTACCAATAAGATATATGGTTGTCAAATCAAATATCAGCTTTGCTCGACATATTCTCGGCGGTCGTTTTAATTAACGCGTTTATAGACACAATTGATACGATGAATTAAACGATCGCGTAGCTATTAAAATAAAAATCATGTCGGGCATTCAATGTCACTCAATGTCAACGTTTGATCACATGCCATAACATAAACAACTGTATTTTTGCGTCTGACTGAATATGTATTTTAATATTCACAAGCCTGCTTGATTGTTTACACTCCAGTCCAGCCATCAGATACAAAACACATCCAGCAGATTCACATTATCTGCTGGATGTGTTTAAACAGTAGCTTCAACTCACTACTAGAGGTCCCATTAATCTTTACTCAGTTTAACTTCTATTACTGTTATTTCTATTATTATTATTTGTAGAGATCCAAACACTGAACTATCCAACACAACACATTCAAACACAATGACAATAGTGTAACATATGGCAGCAGCTAAACACAAAAAAAGCACACACTGTTCTGATGGGATGCCGTGTGTGAGTTGGGATTCCCTTAAAAAAATGTTTTCCAACCCATGCAACATGAAAATTGTATTATCTAACTGCAAGAGAAACCACAGAGGTTTGATCCTGGGCACCCTGTGTTTTCCATACACACACAAAATAAAAAAACTATAACAGAACAACATGTTCCCTTAAGTTCGTTCTGTCAGTCAGACATGAAGTGGGCTTACATACAGCAGCTCTGTAAAACACTCACAGCAGAGACATAAATAATCAGCTTTTGCAAACCTTTGGCCTGTTTCAGTCCTCTCAGCACACCATTAAAGCCAAGGACATCTGTGCAAAACACATTTATCATCAGTTTAAATGCCAACACTATGCAGCTGCACGCAAATCCCTCAAATATAGGCCTATGAATTAGTATTATTGAATCTTTAGATTTGTTTCCTCTCAAGTCTAAAATGGACGACAACTCAGTCATTCAAAAGAAAAACAAAAAAATCCGATTTGAATGTGTCCATGACTCTATGCAACACGACCCAGCACGAACACATTCTGCTTTTATTCTTGATAATAATTAATGAAGTACTTACTGATTCAAAGCTTGTGTTTCTGTCCTGCGTTTATGAATTCTATTAATTACATGGGTATCAATAACTATGCGTTGAAGAAATCCTTCACGGAGAACCGCTGCGTTTTGTTCCGTCTGACTGAAACGCACTTTTGTTGGGATTTTATTTAATTTTATGTTTATTCATGGCGTGACGTCTCCCCACTCCCGCACGCGCCCGTGTAAACTTCACTGTTTGGAAGCCTCGTGCATTTATATCGCAGCTCACGCGCTCGCCCCGCCCACCGCGGTGACGTGTTTTCAGCTGGAACTACTTACTGATTAGATGTGCGCGCATTAATAAAAACAATAATAATATCCTGCAACATGCAACCATAACTTTTAATGACATTGATTTAGAACGCTATAAATCGGACTCTACTAAAAGTATAAAGTTATGCTTTGTTATATGCAATGTATCTACTTTGGAAATTTTATATCCGCAAACATCAAACTATGTTTCATGTATTTTCGAAAGATTAAAAAGTATTTCAAAACCACTTCTTCCTCGGTATAGAAAGCAAGAGCATTTTCTATTTGCAATGTCTTTAATTTCTATACTCGAGCCAGACTGTTATTTTTTTCATATGTTTACTATTTTTTCTTTTGTTAGCAAATTATTGATTTTTTTCTCTTGTATTGTGATGATAATACGTTTACTTAAGTAGTCATAAGTAGTCATAAAATGCTCTACATTCATTAAACTATATATATATATATATATATATATATATATATATATATATATATATATATATATATATATATACATCCTAGGCTATATGTAAAACGAGTATAATATAGACTATATAGGCTACTCGTTTTACAGAGGTAATGTTTACTTTTAATATAGCATGTTTTAACTAGGCCTATTTTTATTATCTATAATTTCAAAGATATGTCGATTTGAAACATTTATTTGTCTCAGAGTTATTACTATTTCAAAAAACGCCGATTTATGGTTATTTCACTTCGTCTCTAATTAATTTGGCGAAGTAATGTTTCCATCTGTGAGGCTGTGCTGCGGAAGGCTAAAAATAAAAGATGTCATAGCAACATTGTAGCGATTGGGTGGGAAACGCGAGGAGCGTCCGGCTATTGGTCGAGAGCAGCGTCCACTCAGCAGGGGGCGTGGTGACGTTTGCTTCAGCGAGTGCAACGTGTATTATGGGAAATGGAGTTTCCAAATAACATAGCAAAGCAATATAGGCTACATGCTATTGCAAAGTTATTATATGAACTTTAAAAGCGCCTATGAAAATGAAATGTAACCTGACATCATCCTAAAAACTCAAACACAACTAATTAAGTGCATAAGAAAATTATTGGAAGCCCTATCACTTTACAATAAGGTTCATTAGTTAACATTGGTTAATTTACATGAACTAACAATGGGCAAATACATTTGTCACAGTATTTATTAATCTTTGTTGATGTTAGTTAATAATAGCAGCTGTTCATTATTTCTTAAGTTATGTTCACAGTGCATGAATTAGCCTAACGTCAACAAATTCTACCTTTGATTTTAATAACCTGTTAGTAAATTTTGACGTTAAAATTAGATATACGATTATGTTAATTAAAGAAGTGCAGTGTTTTATTTGTTCATGATAAGGCCAACGAACCTTCTTGTAAAGTGTTACCATATTATCATAAGAGATGTCTCATTAATCGTAGGACTATAAGACATTGTAAAGAATTATTTCAGCCATAATGTTCACATGCTTGCCAAAATAATCCTCTCTGTTATAAAATTGACATTTGAATTGCTGGCGCTGCACAAGCGTCTAAACATTTACACAACTCTGATGTGTTTCTGACAGAATAAACTGTGTTAATAAAAATATAGTGCGTGCTTGATGAATCTCAGGTCTCTAGAAGCAGATTGTTTCAATTTCAGCTGCACAAACACTGGAACCATCATTTAAAAGACTGCAGATATGTGTAAACATACGAATTAGCCAGAACAACAGTCAAAGGAGCGCATTTAAAGGGACAGTGCGTTAATAAGTTAAAGTATGAATCACTCACCCTTAAGTTGTTCCAAATATTAATTTCTTTGATCTGCTGAACACAGAAGAAGATCTTTTGAAGAAAGTTGTGGGGGACCATTGACTTCCATAGTTATTTTTATATCCATTAATGGGGACCAGAAAATGTTTGGTTACCAACATTCCTCAAAATATCTTCTTTTGGGTGAGTAAATGGTGAATATCCCTTTAAATGCTTTTTAAAACCAGCCCCAATGCCTTAAAAGTCAACTATAATATGTTTATGGCATATGATCATAAATATCTGACAAATAAAATCACCACCTATAAAACATAAATAAAAATAAAAACACTTACAGGCATAAAGACAATTAGCCTAATAAAGTTGCAATACATGACATTATGAAATGAACAACAGTGTATGATATTTTATTATAGCCTAAGTATTACAGCATAGGAGAGACTTTAAATAGCCTATGCGTCGACATCTTTTTAGAAAATAAAAATAGTTTTTTTAATTATTATTATTATGACACAAAAATATACAGAATGACTAATATATTACATGCTAGGGAGCAAGAAATAATGAACCATTTTGAAAGATTCAGTTTTCACATCTGAAAAATCAGAAATCATGTTTTACAGCTTCAAGAAAAACGTTGAGGAAAGACTTATTCGTACTAAATTCAGATTTATGTATGATATATTTAGCCAAGAACAAATTAAGACTGAATAAAAAAAAAAAAAACATCTCTCATGACGTGTATACTAACAAGAATAACATTTTATAGCCTTATAAAAAAGGGAACTTTTATTTATTTAATTATTTTTTTTTATTGAATATATATCAAATAACAAGCATAAAGCACAGAACACATAAAACTCCGACATGTTACATCAAGTATATAAAAAGCTTCACATAAAGAAAAAAATAATAATAAATAATAATAAATAAAATAAAATAATAAATAAAAATAATAAATAAATAAAATAAAAGATATACAGAGGAAACCTTATGCATCAGTGGTATTGAAAATATCATCATATTTCAAGAATCTGTCACTTTTCTTGTTCTTAATCAGTCTTAGAGACTTCAAAAATGTATCAATTTCAATTAAGAAACGTGGAAAGGTAGGCTGCGATTTAGAGAATTTTTGCTTGTGAATACAATTTTTCCCAAACAAAATAAAAAAAATTAACAATGTAAATAATTGAAGTATTAGCTTTATCTTCTTTATAGTAACAAATTATATCCTTTAATTGAAAGGATTTGGAAGAATCGAGATGCTTGCCAATGTGAAGATATAACCTATTCCAGAAGTATTTATTTATTTATTTATAACGCAGAATGTTGTCACGTGACGTCAGTGCCGTAAAGGGCTAGCCGCTGTCGTGATTCGGCACATGTATAGCTGTTGTCATGCTGTGCCCTCAAATCATGAGTGTTTATAGATTATTAATAGAGTAAATGTATAAACTGGAGCAGCTGGATTACATCGGTCTGCACACACATACACACACACAAGCTACCGGAGCTTCAGGAGGACTGAGAGGTAACGTTAATATGACAGCAGAACAACATCACGTACCTTACAGACAGACTCGTGAGCCAGTAGCTGATGGCTGTTGTTGATGTGTCAGTTTGAGATCCTCAGCGGGTCTGGTTGTGGCTGTGGGTGAGGATGTTCGTGCTGGTGGAGATGGTGGACACAGTCCGGATTCCTCCGTGGAGTTTCCATCGGCAGCTGAACGACGCGATCGCCGAAGAGCTCAACAAGAAACTCGCCAACAAGGTGAACACAGACACTCAGTACACATATCACTGAGCCAGGCTTCACACGCATGCTTCCAGTGTTCGGGAGTGTTACTTTTAAAAGCTAATGGATTACAATACTGCATTGACTGTATATTGCGTTGAATCACTGAAAAAGTAACTGATTCCGGTAAGTAATGAAAGTAATGCGTTACGTTACTTTCGTGCTACTTTTTCAAACTGGGCTCGTTTTTGTGTTTGTTTGAGAGTGAGATGAAAAAGATTGAATATTTAAAGTACATTATTTTACATAATTCTCGCAGATTTCCGTAATTTGGTAATTTGACTTTTTGCATTTGACTTATTTAGGAAAGATTTTAAAATGTATTTCAAAACCATTTCAACTTCTGTAAAAAAGAAAGTGAGAGCGTTTCAATTTGAAATTTCTAATTGTAAAAAAAAAATTGATGTATAAAATAATTTCTTACCCTTCTTTGCTCTCATTTTCCTCCTATCTTTCTATTTTTTTTATTTATTATCACTTTTTTCTTGTATTCTGTTGATAATGCTTTAATTTTCGTAATATTTATCTGTGCACAACTCGGACTCGCAGCCGCATCACAAATCGAGAATCCATCATTTTTTTCTTTATATTTAACACATTTTCAGACTTTTTTTCCTTCATAAAATTGAATTGGTGTTATCTTTTGAATTCTTGGCATGAAAAAAAAAAAACCTGAGGTTTCTACCAATCTTTCATGCTTTTTCATGTTTATCTCTATTTCAAAATAAAGGCCTGAACATGCCTTAGGAGTATGAAATATTCTTGTTGCGAATGACTTTATTTAAAAAAAAAAAACAGTCACCAAATATGAAAACTAGAGATTGTAAGCTTTACAATCTTACTGGGTTTTTACTAAGATATTATTGTTTTAAATACATAAATGGCAAAAAATAGTTTTGAAAACAAAATTTGAAGTACTCGGAGGACTCTCAATCATTATCCCGTGTGACCTCCTCCATTTGTCTGCAGGTGGTGTATAACGTGGGCTTGTGCATATGTCTGTATGACATCACTAAACTTGACGATTCCTACATCTTTCCTGGAGACGGAGCATCTCATACCAAAGGTACATAGCAACAGTGTCATAGCAACAGCTTCATAACTCACTGTTACGCACTACATTCGGGCGGTCGAGCAAATCCTCTACCTCTCTCTCTTCTCTCTTGCAGTTCACTTTCGATATGTGGTTTTCCACCCGTTCCTGGACGCGATCCTGGTGGGAAAGATTAAAGGCTGCAGTTCTGAGGGCGTTCACGGTGAGAGAGGCCACGCTCAACACCCATGATGCTTTGCTCTCGCGCTGTTTTGCAGTGGCAGGGTTGTTATAGTTATCGAAAACCAAATAAAAAAAATTATATATTTAAAAAAAATCAACAAACTCTACCAAAATAACAATATATATATATATATATTTAAATAAAAAAAATACAAATTTTTTACTGCAAAAATTGACAGCAAAAAAAAAAATGGGGGGGAAACATTTTCAACATTTTCTAAACCTTTCGCTAAAATTAAAATTTATGGAAAATATAAAAATAAAAAACTAATTTAAAATGATAGTGATACTAAAACAACTCTGTCATTTACATGCTCATGGTTACAGTTGATCTTCATGGTCAAGCCTTTATTCCAGTAGATTTGGAACATTAGAACTTTGTTTTACGTAATAATGGATTCATTGGAATTCCCTACTTGGAAATGGAAAAATTCAAAAATCATTGGAAGATTATTATAAATAATCCGTTTATGTGTGTTCATTCCACAGTGAGCCTCGGATTCTTTGATGACATCATAATCCCGCCGGAGTCACTACAGCAACCAGCTAAATTGTATCCTGAAATACCACTTCTAAAGCATTTAATATTTATGTATATATTATATACATATAACGTATAGTATATATATATACAGCCATTTATATATATATATATATATATATATATATTAGAGGCAGACCAATATATCGGCAGACCGATATTATCGGCCGATATTAGTCATTTTTCAAACTATCGGTATCAGCAGTTATAATGGCCGATAAATGAATATTTCAAAAATAAAATAAAAACGGACGAAACACGCTTGAACCATGTCATGAGTGTTGGAGTTGTATAGTTTGTCCACCAGAGGGCACTCTACACCGTTCCTGTTGGCAACACTCATTAAGTTGGTCACGATACATACATTGTTTGAATAAAAATTAACATCCCCATCAGTTCTCTCAACTCAAATAAGCATGACAAAATTTGTGACTATCATGTCCAGTTTAAAATAAATAAATGAATAAATAAAATATCGGCCGATATATCGGAATATCGGATTTTAAAACCCAAAAATATTTGTATCGGTATCGGCCTTCAAAATCCTTTATCGGTCGGGCTCTAATATATATATATATATATATATATAAACAAAAATAAAAAAAATTTTCTTAAATGTTTACATGCATGAGTGTAATTATACATAGCACACACGCACATATATTATGTAAACACAAAGTTTTATTTTGGATGCGATTAATCGCGATTAACCGTTGCACCGCCCTAATATCTATATCTATTATTATTATTTTTTCTAGTGTATTTGTAGTAAATGAGCTGAAATGAGTTTGTACGGTTCCTTCACGGTCGGCGCAGTGATGATGCGGAGCAGGTGTGGATGTGGGAGTACGAGACGGACGAGGGCACTCACGACCTCTACATGGACCAGGGCGAAGAGATCCGCTTCCGGGTCGTGGACGAGCTGTTCCTCGACACGTCTCCCACCGGCCCCAGCACAGAGAAGGAAGCGCCGAGCGCCGCCGGCTCCACAGCGCCACCCGCAGGAGTGGAGGACACCACGCCGCAGAAAGAGGCTCCATACACACTCATTGTGAGGAGATTACGAACTAAATATACGTAGAATTACGTTTATCTAACTTTTAACTCTTGAAACTGTTAGGGTTATTTTATTTATTTATTTATTTATTTTTTCTGCACAGTAAGCGGAATTTTCAGGGCTGCAACATGCTCAAAAACTCACCAAATTTAGCACGCATGTCAGAACTGGTGAAAAATTTCGTATTTTGTGGGTTTCGCGGATGGGCGTGGCAAAATGGCTCGCTAGCGCCACCTAGAAAATTGGAAAAAATTAGCCCCTCGTCCACGTTCAACCTACAAGCACGAAATTTGGTGGGGACGTGTATCATATCAAGACGCACAAAAAAGCCTCAAGAACCCATACCCTAAACTCAACATGAAGTCGGCTATTTTTAATTTTTTAATGTTACCGGTACCTATTTTCTTAGAACATTCAAAAGTAACATTACAAGAATGTGAGCAAAATCATACAACTGAACATTCCATGAATGTTTTTTTTCTTCTCTAATTCTCACACAATCAAGAAAAACTGTTTTCGTAACTTAATGGGAACGTTAGCTCGTTAGAATGGATGCGTTGATAAATTGCTGATAAAAAGGTGACTAACGTCTGTTCTTCTCTTCGGCAGGGATCTGTCAGTGAACCGGGGCTGGGTCTTTTGTCCTGGTGGAACAGTTAACAGTCTCTTCTGTGATTATAAACTGAGAAACATCAGCTCAGCTTTTCACAACTCTTATTTACCCCTTCATGAACTTAAGATCTGTGGACCAATCAGTGAGCAGATGCTGCCGACCAATCGGAGACACTTAACGAAGAGTTGTTTGTAATGATTGAAAAGGGATTATTGTGTTGTAATCCTGCTGTTGTGTTGATTGAGATAATTTGAGTTGAATTACTTTTTTTGTTGAGACCTACAGAGTTTACTTTATAGATAAACACAGTTTTATTTGAAAAGAAAAGTCTTTTTGATGCTGAATTGAATATTTTTGTGAGGTCATGTATATGGTTTTTGGATTTTTGTTTTGAAAATTTTGAGTATAAAAATATTTGGAAAATTTTACAAGCAAAAGTGTTGTTTATATATATATATATATATATATATATATATATATATATATATTAGGGCTGTCAAAACGATTAATCGTGATTAATCGCATCCAAAATAAAAGTTTGTGTTTACATAATATATGTGGGGGCACTGTGTATAATTATTTTAGATATTTATCTTGTATATATTTAAGAAATATTTTCATGTATATAGATTTATATATAATTTTTTTCTAAAATATACATGCATGTGTGTTTTTATATATATACAAAATAATTCTACACAGTGCACCCACATATATTATGTAAACACAAACTTTTATTTTGGATGCGATTAATCACGATTAATCGTTTTGACAGCCCTAATATATATATATATATATATATATATATATATATATATATATACACACACATTGTGTATTCATAATTTAGGGGTGGGTTAGTGTTGTTGCTTACTATAGACCATTTTGCAAGATGTAAACAAAACTGGTCCAGAAGCACTTCCTGTTTCAGTTTTTTAACACTACATAAAAGTGTTAATAAAATACAACCAACAAAACATATAAAACTGAACCAAAAAGTTAACAAACATCTTTAAGATTTTTTCTTTACATGTGAAATAAAGAAAACAGTTAACTGAAACAGGAAGTGTTCCTGGACCAGTGTTGTTTACGTACTGCAAAATGGTCTATAGGGTTTTGGTAAGACTTGTTTGAGGGTTAATTGTATAATTATGCATAATTTGGTTTGATACTATGGTAAGTAAATGTAACAAGGACACTGTAAAATAAAGTGTTAGCCTACCTAAAATATGAATATGCAATATATACAACTAACCCTCAACCAAATGTTACCATACCCCTATAGTAAGTACATTACGCTGTAACAATGACACCATCAATCAAATAAAGTGTAACCATATTTTACTCTATTTTAAATATATTGTTTTGATTGATTCTGTCAGCTGACTTCAGTTTACATAATCTCTCGTGACATTATGATAGTTCTCTGTCGGGACTCGGGAGTGACTCATTTTCCGGGATGCGCTGACGCTCGCTCGCTTCCTCAGTAAACGCGTCTCTTCTCCCGGTAAACGCGTGTTAACGGGGATCTCCTCCATCACACGACCCTCACTGCGGAGTCACGCCGTGTCTTTCACCTCATCTTATATAACTGCGCTCGACAGGACGGTCACGGGACAGAAGCATCTGCGAACTCCAACTGTAAGTTTCTGCATTTGCTCCATTTATTCGAGCGCGTTTCTATCTTTATTAGTGCGCATTTGTTTCCGTAATGCTTTGGCTATTAAAATAACTATAGAATCTAAAATCAAATATTATTAGTGCTTATGCGTATATTTTTAGGGGTCCTGTCACCTACCTTTTGTTCAGAGCACCGACCGTGCGTGCTTTAAAACTTAACCTGCTCCCTATATAGACAGCATGTTATATAGCCTATATTGTGTTATTAATAATCGCACATGCTTTCAAAATGCTGTCTAGCAACTCAGCCGACAGGTTTCGAAGGACAATCCCTGCCCTCCATCAAGAACATTCTGGAATCGGGTGACGGTGACTTGAACGGAACCTGGGAAAATAATAGCATCATTCAAACGTCCTTAACGGAATGTGTTTGGTCATTTTTGCCGCGGTATTTCGGGTCAGAATTCCATTGCGTCATAACACTCTGTCTCTTGTTATTTTAAGTGATGTAACTTCACATTTGATACAGTTTTAGCCAAGAGTAGGGCAGTGATTGTGGATCTTATGATGTTTCTTTCGCATTGACCTGGAATTTCATAGTACGTGATGACGCTATATAAGGTCGCGTGTTGCATAATAATAACAGCAGAACTAGCGACTCTGACGTCACGAGGACAGATTTCGCGTCACTGCGCACCAACCTTACAGACACTTTTAACCTTGACATTATAAATAAACTTCTGACAACTGATGTACAGTTTGGTTTCTTTCCTACACAGAACTGCGTACTTAACCTCTGTAACACATCCCAATTTGCGCACATGTGCACTAAGCCCTTGTGGTAGTGTGTTCAGACTCCAATAAGTGCACTTTAAATACCCAGATGAAGCACTTATTAAGCGTGGAATGTTAAATTACAAACAAGCTGTCTAAATGTCATACACTACAGTGTAGAACAGTTTATAATTTGTCATTTGGGACACAATCACTGTATGGTTATTATTAAATAAATTATGCAAGAGTTTATAGAACTTCTAATTCAGTCAGCTTTTTTATGCTGGAAACATATGGTCTTAGGTCATGTCAATGGTAGTAGGTTTATAATAATAATATAAGGATAAATGAATAAGGGTTTCAGTGCTATGTTGAAAAAGTGATGAACGGAGTCTAGCAACACTACGTGAATGAAATAATGCAATATGTAATATTAATATGAGAGCCAAAATAAAGCAAACCATCGTATATAACACCAATACTTTTCACTTGAGTGGAATAGTTATCAAAAAGCAACTTAAAAAGATTGAGATCTAGATAAAGTAGACCCAGACCCAACATGAACCTCGGTTTTGATAATATTAAGCTGAAAAAGGTTCATGTTTTACATCTTGCAAACATTTAGTGAGTTCAAGTGGGGCATATTTAGTGAGTTCATGTGTTGTATGTGGTGTTATCTATTTAAATATGTGCTAATTTGCTTAGATTTATAGAAGAAAAAAATCTGAATATTGGATGAAGCCAGATTTAAAAATCTAGTTTAATTGTTTTTTGTATATATTAGAGTCAAAGGTTTAAGGAATAAAATGTATTTATTATAGGAATATTATATATGAAGAGTTCAGATGCAAAAGCCTCTAATTGCCATTTGAATTTTTCTTCTAAAATGACCATTTTTATCAAACTTGTATATTTAAGTTCAGTAATTTCACTTAAATGACAATTAAAAGGTAATCTTCATTGCCATTTAAGTGAAATTACTGAACTTAAATATACAAGCTTGATAAAAATGATCATTTTAGAAGAAAATTTCAAATGGCACTTAGAGGCTTTTGCATCTGAACTCTTCATATGTTCTACAAACTCCTCTGTAAAAACCTTCAGAATATAGAATAAAACTGTAAAGTTTGGTGATTGTGGAGATTTCTGGCACAATACAGGAGGAAAAACACATTTTGAAAGAAACGGCCTTAGATGTATTGTAATGTAATTGAAATCTACAGACGCAAATAGATAAAAGATGCAGTTAAAATAGTAGTCTGAAAAAACACTATGAAAAGCCCAAAATATCTAAGTCTAACACTCGTTTTTGCCTGCAGTGTGTCGCCTTAATCTATACAAACTGTTGTACAGTGGTGGAGGAAGTACTGAATCTCAGTACTTAAGTAAAAGTACAAATAAACAGATAAATATTTACTTTAGTAAAAGTAGAAGTAACACAATGACAACCATACTTAAGTAAAATGTAAAAAGTACCTTATTAGTACTTTAAGTATTAAAAGTAAAAGTACTTGCAATTCTCTTAATGTCTATTTTTTTCTAATGATTAATAAAACATTTAATTCTAACTCGTTCCACATAATACTCCTATAATGATGTTCAATAATTATGGGAAAAAATTGTTGTCACCATTTCTGAAACAAGCTAGCAATCAGGCAATATGCACATCATGCTTATCCTTACTATAGCCTATGTTAATAACTACGTTAAATTAATCGCAGTAAACGCGATTAATTTATGGTGTAATTCTGAACCTCTTGGCTTGCCATAATCCTAATCAAACGTGGTGCGTTTCCTATGCACATAAAAACAAATTTTGACATAAAACAAATTTTCGCGTATAAATTGCACCATAAACACACGAGCGAGACGCATTTAGTGTGACCGGGTTGATATAACTATGGCGACCAAACGTCACTGGTGAGACAAACGTGCAACGAACGGACGGTCAGATTACGTTTTGGCAGGGGAAAAACTGATCAGAAAATGTAACGAAAATGTAACAGAAGTTGTAGAAATGTAGTGGAGTAGAAAGTATAATAATTGCTGCAAAATGTAACGAAGTAAAAGTAAAAAGTATGCACTATTTATTCTACTGAAGTAAAGTAAAGATACGTGAAAAATGTACTTAAGTAAAGTAACAAAGTATTTGTACTTCGTTACATTCCACAACTGCTGTTGTATGCATGTATGTAATTGTGAAATTAGCCTTTTAATGTAGAAGTGATCAAAAGTGATGTACAGGTAACTATCTTGGTTTAAAATCCTTGTGTTCTTGAAGGCCTCTTTGTCCAAATATGACCAAGAAATAATAAATAAATGGATAAAATAATTAGATAATGAATAAAAGCGGACCCAACACTGACCCCTGTGAAACACCGTGATTAAGTGAGACTTACAAACTGAGACTGACTCCCTTGATCTGTGCAAACTGTTTTCTAGGGCTGGGTATTGAGACAAATTTCACAATTCGATTTGATTTTGATTCACAAGCTTGCAATTCGATTTCGATTCGATTCAATATCGATTATTTTGGATATCGGTTACAATAAATGGCAATTTTTCTCAAGGAAATCAAATCTCTGAACTAATTCTGTAAACTATGGAAGTCTAGTTGTAGCCTACTAGGCTTCATTAGCCTAATATGAAGGTAATAATGAACTGTTTCGTAGCTATACAAACAATTAAATTACACTTTTATTTATTTTTATAAGAAGAAGATTATATGAAATATAAACATTTAAATGGTGGCTGTCATAAAAACTTGCCAGTTTATTCAAATATGCATTAAATATTGACAAACATTAAGATTATAATGCATATGTAATATGGTGTACATATTTAGCAAAATGCCTCGAT
Organism: Cyprinella venusta; assembly: GCA_038021265.1. Classification (NCBI taxonomy): domain Eukaryota; kingdom Metazoa; phylum Chordata; class Actinopteri; order Cypriniformes; family Leuciscidae; genus Cyprinella; species Cyprinella venusta. The sequence continues at coordinate 49,695,500 of CM075863.1, read as the reverse complement.
CTAGAGTTATTTTTTCTAGCTGACTAACGAGTTTATTTGGGTTTTCTGAGGTAAATATGACGATACATGACATTGATTATAAGCTGTTTAACTGACGTCTTTTCACGGTTGAAACGCTGATTGAGCGAATCAATGTGACATGATACGGATTTCGATAAGTTGTACTCTATCCTTTAACACACTTTCAGATGCTAATTCATGTTTATTTCTCGCTGTAACGGGTATTATTAACCCGGAAGTGAGATCAGTGCTGCTGCTTCTCCAGAGCGATCTCACGCCACAGCGCCAAAACGTTATTTATGTTTTTGAATTTCTAAAGAAAATGGACGTAATTTGAAAATTGAGACTTTGTTTCATATCAATAGTAACAAAGGACAAAGATTATTGCGATGTTTTGGATGCGCGCAGCCGCGATACAATGTCCCATTCATTCAAATAAAACAGGACGACTAATCGATTCTTGAGATTTAAGAATCGACATCGGTTCGTAAAAATAAGAATCGATTAATATCGAGAAATCGATATTTATTACCCAGCCCTAGTGTTTTCTGTCACTTAAACAGGATGACAACCAAAGAAGTTTGAAACATGAAAAGTTTTCATGTAGTATGAAATAGTATTTGAATGTACAAGTCATACAAATACACAAGTGATGTATAGTTCACTCGGATCTTGGAGCGGTTCCTTGGTTTCTTTAAGGCCTAAATGAACACAATGCAGGGTTTTGTGCGCGAGGAACTGGGCACACACCCTAGCCAAGCGCCCTGGGCACAAACCGTCTTGCATGTAAACACACACACACACAGAGCCTTTGTGCAGGGCAGAGTAAAGATGTGTTCCTGCATGTCGCTACAAACAGAACAATCTGTGCCCCTGCAAATAAAAAAAAATTGAGCAAAGTACGCATTCAGAGTGTTTTATGTGCGTCACTGAGAGTAGTCTTGCACTGGATGCCTGAGTTTAGTGTTTCTCTCAGAAAGCAGGTCGTGTTCTGCAAGCATCTGGAGAGCATTCGAGAAACTGGATCATGGCGGACCCGGAGCTGTCGTCCCCAACGGACCCGTCCCTGCGCTCTCCGCGCTCGGCGCCGCTGTCGCTGTCGTTCCCGTTCCTGCGTGAGGGGAGCCACGTCTGGGACAGAGCCACGCCGCAGCCCGGGGAGTTACCGAGCCCCCTGCCCACCAAACGCACGCGCACCTACTCCGCGTAAGTCAAGCACACACGAGTCACAAACCTAAACAAACATTGAGGGTACGTTAACATGACAACGATATACATAAAACGGAGAGGTTTTTCCTTTCCTACAGACGACACCATTGTCAAAACGATCCCCGTTTACACGGATCCGCGAAAATGAATAAAAACGCTGTATTCTGTCGCCAGGCCACTAGATGGCGATGAAACACTATAGACTGAACACGTAATATGCATGTGCATCACGTCATCGTCTTCAGAGATTCACGTTTTCAAAAACTTGCACTTCGAAACCCGTTTTCAAAAGTTTGCGTTTTCAGTTGCCCAAAACGCTGTTGTCGTGTAAACAAACGGTTTTAGTTGAGAACTGTTGCACCACTAATTTGACCATTCACACGTGAGACGCAGATCAGTGGAATGAAGAAAACGCAAGCGTCACTTTACTTAATTTTCAAACACGACATTTACTTAATTTTCCGCGCAGATGGACGAGGACAGTTGCGTTTTCTAAACTCTAGAGGGCAGCACTGAGCGTGTCATTTACAGGACATTCGCTTGGAAAGACAGAAGAAGAAAAGCAGCGGACCTTGCGTGCAAGGTTTGGAACAAGAGCAAGAACTAAACGTAAAAAACATGGATAAGGATATTCTGCTTTGTTTACTGTTCTTGGAACAGCGTGTTGTTTTAAATCGCTCTTTCAGCACTCTTCTTCCACCACGGCACAATACGTCACAGCTGCATATTGCCACCTAGTGATTCGAACTTTCCATCACTACTTCATGACCGTTAAAAAAAGTATGTTCAATATAGTATGAACTTAACCCGTATGTACTACTTCCGTAGTCCTACATATTCGTATGAATTAGCCACCAATTGGACAAAACATAAACAGTTATGAGTTGTCCTGAGATTGTTTGTGTGTGTGTTTGTGCAGGACTGTGCGTGCGAACGCGGGTCCCGTCTTCAAAGGTGTGTGTACAGCCTTCTCGCGCTCGCAGGGTCACGGGTTCATCAGACCGGCTCTCGGTGGAGAGGACATCTTTGTGCACATCTCAGAGTGAGTCCCAGTTCAACACCAGTACCCACTCAGACAATGAACCAGTACCAGCTCAAACACACTGAACCAGTACCAACTCAGGCACTGAACCAGTGCCAGACAGCTCACACACTAAACCAGTACCAGCTCACACTGAACCAGTATCAGCTCACACACTGAACCAGTACCAGCTCACACTGAACCAGTATCAGCTCACACACTGAACCAGTATCAGCTCACACACTGAACCAGTACCAGCTCACACTGAACCAGTATCAGCTCACACACTGAACCAGTACCAGCTCACACACACTGAACCAGTACCAGCTCACACTGAACCAGTATCAGCTCACATACTGAACCAGTACCAGCTCACACTGAACCAGTATCAGCTCACACACTGAGCCCATACCAGCTCACACACACTGAACCAGTACCAGCTCACTCACTGAACCAGTACCAGCTCACACTGAACCAGTATCAGCTCACACACACTGAACCAGTACCAGCTCACACTGAACCAGTGCCAGACAGCTCACACACTAAACCAGTACCAGCTCACACTGAACCAGTATCAGCTCACACACTGAACCAGTACCAGCTCACACACTGAACCAGTATCAGCTCACACACTGAACCAGTATCAGCTCACACACTGAACCAGTACCAGCTCACACTGAACCAGTATCAGCTCACACACTGAACCAGTACCAGCTCACACACACTGAACCAGTACCAGCTCACACTGAACCAGTATCAGCTCACATACTGAACCAGTACCAGCTCACACTGAACCAGTATCAGCTCACACACTGAGCCCATACCAGCTCACACACACTGAACCAGTACCAGCTCACACTGAACCAGTATCAGCTCACACACTGAACCTGTACATAGTGACAATAATAGTAATAATTGTATAAAATATAATAATAATAAAAAATTGTAATAATAATTTTATAAAATACAATAATAAATATAATACATAGCATAATAATAATAATATTACAGAAATATAAAATATAATAATAATAATAATACGTTTGACTAAATATTTATTGTCTGTGTTATTCCTTTTTTTAAATCTGTTGAAAAATCAGAAAAATTGATATGCCATTATATTTTTTTTAAAATGACATCATGACTTTTGCGTAAACATATGCCAATTTCGAGTCAAGTGGCGTGTTATCTCGACGCATTTTGAGCTATCCGCGTGTATGTCTATGCCATTAACGTCCGCGTCATTCCGCGTGCCAGTACACGCCGTCAAATGTCCAAGCGGAACGACGCAAAATGGACATCTACATCTGGGGAGTGATCTTTTTCTTTCCTAGGATGGTAAGGGAACACATAAATGCCATAAACCCCAGTGACGGGTAGGTTTAGGGATGGGGTTGAGGTAAGTCATATATTATACAGTAATAACGTTAAGTCAATGCCGTTCATAAACACGCTGAAATGCAATTATGCGTGTTGATAGTACGCCAAAAATGGAAATACGAATTGGCGTGTCATACACACGCTACTTCATGAGATCAGTCTGATTTTTTTTAATAAAAATTATAAATTTCAATCTGTGAACTGAAACTGTCACTCAAACCGTTTTCCCACTTGTGTTTCTATCGCAGTATCGAAGGAGAGTATGTTCCTATGGAGGGGGACGAGGTCACGTACAAGGTCTGTGCCGTCCCGCCCAAGAACGTGAAGGTCCAGGCCGTGGAGGTGCTCCTCACGCACCTGAAGCCCGGGACCAAACACGAGACCTGGTCGGGCCAGATCATCAGCTCCTAAAGACGAATGTCGTGAGAGCAGAGCATCATGGGAGCAATGCTATTGAAACTAACGGAGACGGGTTGCGGTACGGGAACGCTTAGAAACAGACTCCAAACGCAAGCGCACAAATGCAAATACACAACTCACAGGTTTCTGTTGCATTGCTGACACTCTCAGTGCCAATTCACAGTACTTTTTTCTGTTTTAGGCTCAATAGCGTGGGTATTTCAAGCTTTTTTGCCAATGCTTGTGTTCTTGCGTAGCGTTTGTTTCTGGTTAAATGAGACGTCTGAGACGGAGAGAGATGGTGAAATGATGCTTGGACGTCCTCAAACTGAAATGTGAACCGAGTTCGAAATCCAGATGCGCACATGTCTACACTTGTGACTGGTTTTGGCTCTTATATTTCTGTTTATTTCCAGACAGCAACATAGTGTTGGCAGTGTTTAATAGGGTTGGGTATCGTTTGAATTTGAACGATTCTGATTCCGATTCCTTGTTTCGATTCCGGTTCCTAACGATTCTCGATTCCGATTCTTTTAAGAGGCAGGGTCAAAAAAGTTTAGCTAACCTTGCTAACCAACGGTCTTTCTGAAGGAAATAATCCTTCTGTCACAAATACTCCTTTTGTCACAAATTTTGCATTTTGCCGAGATTTCGTTATTTTTAGAAAAGTGAAGCCACACTTTGGACCGCCGACGTAAGCTACTCATGTTCGACTCGCGCGGTTATGCCAACACTTCCGGTAGTCGTTTCTTCGTTGGTGTTGTTCAGTGGTTTCTTCTTCCGCTCGGCGGACTGTGAATATCAAAATTAGGAATTGAAATTTTAACTTTTGAACGATTCCGGGAAAAACAAAAAGTTAGTCCCGGTTCCAATCGATACTCGATTCCCAACCCTAGTGTTTATAAAGATATTGTATTAAAAACTGTTCTTGTTCTGTAAGTTAGCCATCTCCTCACATTTGCCACAGAAGCACCTGTATGACAAGTAAACATGACGCAACAGGTCCCACGCATAAATGTAATTTCGCTTGTACGTTGCAAACTTTATCACAGTATGTGCATGTAGTTTCAAAAAATTGCGCCAGCGTTAGTGTTTGTGTGTGTGTTCCACACATAGACAGGGTTCCACATCCGTAATTGCAAATGGGACGCGATTACAACTCTATAAGTACATAAATCAAATGTATCAAATAACCATACCGAGACGTACCGGTCCATTCTCATTTGCGTTTATTCTGCCGGAGTCTCTTCGTACAATTTATATATTCCGATTCAAACGTACGCTGAGTGACATTCAAAACAGCGGTTTCTCTCTCTCTCTCTCAGTACCGACTGCCATAGGTATCAAGTTACGCCCTCATCCAAAGGCAGGGCGGGGATATGCAGCTCATTTGCATTTAAAGGTTCTATAATGTCGAGGCAAAACATTTTTTGTCACGTACAGCAAACGTCTCCTCACTATCGGCTAGCTGCCTGTCCCCTAAACACACTGTAAAAAAACGCGGTCTCTGTAGACACCACAGGCTCCACAAACGGCAACAAAAACAATCATGTCTTACCCGGACCACGAAACCTAACAAACAGTGTTCCAGCCAATCACTGGCTAGAAGTATTTGAGGGTGGGTCTGGGGGTTAGTGCGCGTGCACATGAAGGGGGTGTGTGTGTGAAGGAGAGACAAGCGTCAGAGGGAAGTTTGAAAAATGCCCGAGACACGACCAAAGAGACGTCGTTCTGAAGAACAAATTAAAAAGAAGAAGGAGTTGGATAAAGAACGTGCGAAGTTCCGAATTTACATCGGTAGCAAAGCTTTTGAACGATGGCGAGAACTCCGGCGGCAGAAGGGCTTCCAGTCTGACGGTTACAATTATTTCAGGAAGCACGGAAGGGAGGGGGAGGAGATGAGATGCGGAGGAGGTAGGGTCTAGCTAGCCTCCGATTTGTTTGGAAATATTGCGAACGTCAACACTCCCAGGATCACTTATAGAACCTTTAAGGTGGTATACACACGAAACAGCTCATTTTTAATCAGGGCCCAAAATGACATTTTCAAATGGTTATAATAAATTAACTGTGGGGTATTTTGAGCTGAAACTTCACAAATACATTCTGGGGACACCCAAGACCAATATTACAGGTGCATAATAGGTGACCTTTAAGTGATTGAGTGATGATTGAGCATTATTGAAGACACCTGATCACCTGAAATCACAAATTTGAAGTCACCATTATGATGATCAGTGTTTGATTTAGCTGGGCTCTTGACGCTTACATTTTTAGCTTTAGATTTAGTTTGGGCTGTTGTAACTGAGTCGAGGAGTCTGTGATGTGGGCCGACACTATATTGCTGTCTAAGTGTATGCATTCATTTTTAATGTAGGTAAATGGCAAATCACTGATGTTTTGCAGTAGTTAGAGAGTTTAGGGGGGCAAACGCTTCATTCTCATTAAAGTTGCAATGAAAAAATCCTAAAACTAAACATAATTTTTACTACGCAAATAATTTTCATTTGATTTCTGGGTGAAATACAAGTCGGACATGATCTTGACGGGTTTGGGAGGCTTTGTAACTTTAAGCTCTGTTATATATGCTGGAACTGAAGCATCATAGACTAATATTGCACTTGAAACCCCAAATATAAACTGCCAAACTGACTTAATCTTCCAGACTTCCCGGGAGTCTTTCAGGGTAAAACAAGCAGCATTTTGTAGACAAGCTGAGGAATAACAGTCGGCTAGCAAAAGCATTTTAACAGATTTTCACAGCAAAGATCTCGTGTTATTTTTGCTATATGTGTGTGTGTGACATTCATGATGATGTAATGACGGTGATGCACTGTTGCGGTAGATGTTTGGTCACATGATCCGTTGCATGTTCTTGAGTTTGTCTTGTGATTTGATCGTCAGATTTCTGGACCCTCAGTTGTGTTTTTGTTTTAACTGTGATTGTTTTTTCGCTTTTATTTCTATTTTCAGCACTTTCTAGAGCTCAGATCACTGTAATCGACGTCATTTCCTTGTGAACTTTGACGAAATAATAAAATTACTTTATGATTTACACGTTTGTATCTCACTGCAGAGCAAAGGATTAAGGTCATTAATCATGCAAGCAAAAAAATTATATTTGCACAAAACTTTTAACCACAGCATCTGCACATCCATAAACAAAGATCAGGCTCCTTTACTATTTACGAAAAATGTGTATTTACAATAAACAGACATGTTCATGATGCATCACATTAGTATTATTAGCAATCACATGGATCTTGAATCTTCACAGACTTAATCATGAAAATCACATTATTGATATCACATTTTTTCCTTTTCTTGGGAGTTTTACAACCAAAAATTAACTATCATCCTGTTTGTTTAATAACTATGTTCAATTGTTGGAATTGAGATCACATCATTCACACTTTTCCAGCAAAACAAACTGGAAACCTTGAAACTAAAGGGGCGGTCGAGCCACTAAAGCCTCCTTTTCATCATTAGTGTAATTTTACCAAATTAATTAAACTTAAAGTGCATTTATGCCTTCAGATATGAAACACAACCACATTAACATTCGTATTACCAAAAGACAGCAGATTCTGGATTAAAATCTAAAAAACAATTAGAAACACCTGATCCAGAGATTTCCAGATTAAAAACAAACAAACAAAAAAACGTAATACAAATGCCCCGGATATCTATCGGATCAGCATCATGTTGTCAGAGATCAACGGGAGTGTTTCAGTGATTACGTGGAATCTCTGGAATGATTAACACGTGAATATCACATCTAAACAGATTAACGAAATTTTGCAGGCAAAAAGGTCCATTGTCTTTTGTCAATAGTGTGTCGATGTGTGAAGCACAGCAGCAAAAGTCATTTTCAAACCAAGCAGAATTCTATTGGTCAATAGATCATTAGTGCCCGCCCACTTTTTCAACGGCGCTAGTTCCGGAAGTATTTTTTCAATTCATTTCTCTCATAGGGATTTCTTAAAAAAAAGTGTTATAAGCCACTAACCAAGCCAACCAGCTACGAGGTGAAAAATAAAATTACAAACTTTGATTGGAAGTGAAAACTATTTGAAATTTGGACAAAATTACAAAGGTACAAGATTATGTATTCAGTGAGGGAAAGAACTACAGTTCCATGAAGCATTGCAAAGCATGATCAAATGAAAAAACACTGGGAAAAATGTAAAACTACACTTTAAAAAAAATCTTGATTGTATATATAATAGCAAAATATGCATATTGGATATTTTTGAAAGTGTAGGACTTAATTCCATAAAGAGATATCTTGGTGCTTTAGCTTTTTTCTACTCTGATTGGTGGAATTGGTATAAAGCATCCTGGGTAATGTAGTTTTTTTCACGACAAATTCCACCAAGTTAAAATAATTCTGGTTGACGTCTTCAACAGAAACAAATCACATCATCAGAAACATATAATTTAACAATCGTAACTCACAATATAAGGCCGTCTAAGGTTTATAAGTTATATTTAAAAAGAAATTTCCCTATGATGAAAATGAATCAAGTTTCTACTTCCAGAATGCGACTGTTGCACTCTAATCACATTACCATATCAACCCAAAGCGAAATATTCATGGAATAAAACTCAAAATTCCCAATCGCGTGTAGTCTGTTCCTATTTAAATGCCCGCGAAAACTTGCAAGCAACGGTAACGAAATGCAAGATTAGATTTTTTTTTCGTCCTCTCACTATCTGCTACAAGCGTGAATATCTATCATAATTCATTAATAAATATGCGGAATATTTTCATATCTCAAGAGTCTAGATCACAGAGAGGGAATACTAAACACATTCAGCTATACGGTCACAAACAAACAAACACCGATAATAAAACTCACTCTGAAATCAACCCGGACAGCAGCAGCAAATAAGATCACGAGACCATCTCAAACTTGCGATTAACACGGAACAGAATCCATCGTTCGTTTTGCCACGAACGAACATGGCGGTCACATTCACACTGTCATTCCTCACGAGTGTTTGATTGATATTACACAGAGGTCGGCCATTCACAGCAGTGCCAACTAACTTACGCAGTGACAGATGTATCTGATAAAGAAATCGAGCTGATACACTTACGAAACCAACGGCTCATCCGAGGTCCAGGAAAACAACAGAAACAGGTCAAATCAGATATGGCCAAAGTGTGTTTTCATTTCGGATATTCTGGTCAAGCATTGACAGGACTCGTCAATTTTCGATGGCCAATTAAATCAGGAGGCGGAGTTTACGTTTTCACAGAAACTGAGCGGGAATAGAGAGCCTAAGTCCCTCCCCTTCCGGTCGACCACCATGGGACCTAACTTCGAAAAAATATTGAATGGGAGTCAATGGCAAGAGACAACAAATATTTTGATCTGGTTTGAATTGTGCCCTGAATTACACATATGATGTTTGTCAATTTAAAAGATAAATTTTAAAGTAAAGAAAGTCGCAGTTTGATGTAAAACCGTTGAGGTATAAGACTGTGAAAATACGTAATTACAAAGACTACAAACCCCAAAGGCGCACATTTTCTCTCAATGAATGAAGCTAACTTTACTGAGGCTGTCTGTCATTATTTCTACGGTCTTACGTTATAATCGTAACGTTACGCCGTCCTACCTGAGTGTTTTGTACCAGACTGCACACACACGAGCAGCGGATCTCGTTTCTCTTCCCGGGAGATGTAGTTCACAGAGCGATTTTCACATAAAACTAAATGTTACTCTTCTGCTGTATGACAAACTGCGACGTTTTTGACTTTGAGAATCATCTTTTAAATTGACAAACATCATATGTGTAATTCAGGGCACAGTTCAGACGGAATAAAAAGATAAGTTGTCTCTCCCCATTGACTATCATTCATATTTTTTCCGAAATAAGGTCCCATGAGCCGGAAGCGAAGGGGCGGGACTTAGGCTCTCTATAGGCTTTATGCACAACTTACTTCCGCATTCTCTGTAAAACGGGTCTCATCGCTTCCGGTCCAGATCTTTTGTATGTGCATCATGAAATTTTTTGCGGTTTTAATCAAGATAACTAAAAAGGAGCGATAAAGATTAGCATAACCAATATCCCTCACATGTGCAGATTGTTATTTAAACGTTTTATATTTTTTATTCTTCACAGAAACGTTTAGATATTTAAATGGAATAAAACGCCAATAACAAAGTGAAATAGGTAGGTTAGCTGATTACCTTACAAATCCATAGATATCGTAGTCAGTTCTTACGGCCGTTAACACTTTCTCTGACAAGCGGATGCGATGAGACCCGTTTTCCGGTTTGGTCACGTGACGCTCGACATAAAGCCTATTCAAACTTCAGTTTTAAACGGTTGAAGATTGTGAGGAGAGATATAGCTATATTTAATATCTGCAAACTGATATTAAAGTTAAATGATATGAACGACAGACAGTAATATACAGGGATGCAAACTACTCGACTGCTTTCTGTCAAATTTTGCCATTTTGAAATAAAATTCCACCATTCACTAAAAGAAAAGGGTGTAGAAAGTAACATTTCATAAATTGCTAATAAATTTCACAAAATTACAAAGAAAAGGCCAACAATGCAAAGAATTAAATATGATCTTTCGAAGTAAGAACTATTTTTATGTAAAATATAATCATAATCCGTTTTATTTACAACTTTGAGAAAAATGTTTTCCCAGTGTTTAAATTATTCTTGTAATGCTCAATTGTTAATGTGACCAGACTGGAGTGAATGCGTACGTTTAAAAAATGTAGAAGGTTAAATAAATTATAAATACAACAATTATTTTTCTATATTAGTTTCAATCCCCTGAATAGAAGGGACTATTAAGTTAAAAACAAGTTAAACACTTGTTAAAAAGCCTCTACCGAAGGAGGTTTACTAATAAATAAGTTTTACGAATACCGATCTCTTATTGGTTAAGAACAGCTCTGCGAGATGGGTTAAACTGTTGCAGCTGTGAGATATTAAAAGTTGCATGTCAGGCCTTGTTTACACGAGAACGATTCCGGGTGAAAACATAAAAATATTTTATCGGATGTGCCTTTCGTTTACACGGCGACAGTGTTTTTGGGGCTTAAAAACGCCAAAAAAGTGAAACCACGCTCCAGAGTGGAAATCTTAAAAACGCTCCACCGTCGCGTTCCCATCTAAATGGCAAAAACGGAAATCTGCTCACGGCGGCTCTTGTTGCGTACGTGTTTACGTCACCGCCATGCGCCAGTACAGGAAAGTAACGACAAACATGTCAGATTATTTCCATACGTCAGACCTTCAAGCTGCCCTAGCATACAAGAGTCTTTTCTGCAGTTGTACGAAATATTCTCACATAGTATTACTGATCAGAGCGCATTGAAGGTTGTACGCAGGCGCGCGGACTTGGTGTTGTTGTGTGGCAGTGCTCCACAACGCCACCTAGCCACCTGGAGTGCATACTACATCGAATTTTACACACTTTTGCGTCACCACATACCATTACGCTTGTCTAAACGCAGAATAAAAAGGGAAAACGCAACGCTACTTTTAAGTTTTCTCTTCAGATTTCTGTGTAAACATAGCCTCAATCATCGTCATTTCTGGAGTGACTCCTGCATTCTGTCCATCATACGGAGGATTTTAATGCGTCTGTCACTGCAGTGTGAACGTGGCCGCCGGAAAACAGTTTTTATTTGAAAAAGGATGGAATCATTCAACTTAAAATTAATGTTTGAACTTTACAAAACTATAAACAAGTCCTGATGAGGGTCCATCAGTGATATACACACAGTCCCTTGAGTCTGAAGACCAGCAGTGGTTTGGGTCAGTCTGAATCTGCTGGTTCTCAGGGTCAGTTCCCCCAATGACCAGCAGAGGGCGCAGGAGAGCAGCACACAGGCAGGCTGGTGTGTGTGTTTGTGTATGTCACGCCTCATTGGGAGGAGTGTTGAAGAACATCTCCCTGCAGAGCCGCACTGTTTCTTCAGGGGAGCAGACGGTGAAGCCGATGGTACGAGGGTCCTCGAAGATCTCGTGGTCGTTTCCGCCCTGGTCGGGAAACAAGTATTAGAGATAAATGATCAGATTACTAACGTACAATGTCCCGTCTATTTTTTTCTTGCTCAAGCAAAACCTCTCTCTAATCCTCAGTGAAAACATCCCTTATAACATCTCATGCACCATGCATTTTATTTGAACCCAGATGCACATAAGTCACCTACATTTTTTTTTGAGAGTGCCATTCTTTAATTCTAAAAGGTTATGCAGATCAGTTCAATCCTGTATACTTTAATAAATACTATAATAAAATACTATAATAACAAATACAATTTTAATCGCTCGTTTGTAAATCACTTTGGATAAAAGAGTCTGCTAAATGAGTAACATAGTAACATAGTAAACGTTAAAATAATATCAGGAAACGGTTTTATAACGGTTTTACAAAGTATCAAGTGTGCCTGGCCTGCGCAGCTGGAAGGGAACATTGCTAACGTACCAGCGACGTTTCGTTGCCGAAGAAGTAGATGGCGTCCAATCCCTCCTGCTCCAGGACGTCCAGACAGAGGCGTTTGTCCCAGCCCTCCGGGAACACGTCGAAACTGATCAGACCCCCTGAAAGCGCAGAGAAACACACCTGCGATGATCCACAACAGCACTTATCTCTGACATTCACGACTGAAATCACACCATTACTTCAGAAAAATAGTAAACACAGTGTGATTCCTTGACCATCAGATGTTTATATAGATGCATGACGTTTTCCAAGTTAAAACTTTAGTGATAATGTTCAAGGAAGTTATTAAAGGGATACTCCACTTTTTTTTTTTTGGAAATATGCTCATTTTACAACTCCCTCAGAGTTAAACTGTTGAGTTTTACCTTTTTTGAATCCAGTGAAGTTTCCTGATTATTACGCAGGAATGAGAGTTTAGTTCCTAGCCATATCATCCTAGAAAATCGCAACTTTACATTTTCTGTCTGTCTTAGTGCACGATGTAACAACAGAAGAGTAAGTTTTAAATAGGAAAATTGTCGAAACACTTTGGCAATTTTTGAGAGAAATGCTATTGGTCTTGTGCACTTCAATGATGTATGCTAAGCTATGCAAAAAGTGGTGCCGCCAGAAACAGAGATCGTCTGAATGGATTCAAAAAAGGTAAAACTCAACAGTTTAACTCTGGGTGGTTGTAAAATGAGAGTATTTCCAAAAAAAAGTGGAGTATCCCTTTAAAAATGTGATTGACTAAATTAGATGTCCTCATCCCATAAATCATCCCTAAACCCCGCCCTCCTTCCACATGCCAGCTAATCAGATGCCAGCAAACCTGAATGACAGCTGCAGATCGCTGTTGATTGGCTAAATAAGTTCAGGCTGCTTCTTTGACTTGTTTATGAAGTATTAAAAATTAAAAGAATCTAAATTGGAAGTGTCATATTCTATTCTATTCTATATTTAATGCATCAGGCTTTTATGGCTTGTATGATCTAGTGAGAATATGAAGGAAAAAGCACCATGATTTTATTTAATGATGTCTTTGTTGTAGGATAACAGACTACTTACTGTACATAAAATGCATAAAATGTCATTCGTCACTATATCTGCCAGTATGTCTTTGTAAGATGATATTTAAATGCTTAGTTTTAAGATCTGCAGTTGTAAAGCATGTAATGCAGTGCATGCTTGAGAGATTCGTAACTAATATTAAAAGCCTGATGATCATATTTGAGACTCAAGACTCAATCTTTGAGATTTTTCTATAAAATTATGTCTGGATAATCAAGTAAACCACAGTTTCTTCATTTCAGTAAGTGTTCATCCTGTGATACTATTACTAACAATATCAAAGTTATTCTAATTTTTACTTTATTCAAATACAAATCAGATTTCCCATTTACAATTATACTAAAATGCCTTTTACTTAAAACGATAAACTATCAATCAGACGACTGGAGTAGATTGTGTGAAACTGGGTTTTCAGCAAAGGTTAGTCGATCATTTAGAGGCCTTAGAAATATGCGGATCAAATATGACACAGCAGGCTTTAAAGGTCAATCTGTCACAGAGACACACACACACTTTCTGTGTGTTCCCCCAGAAACGCTCGTCCAGTTCTTTTAAGAAACATCTTGTTCCAGAGAGTTTAACCTGAGGCTCATTCTCACAGTATTTGCCTTGTGTGTGTGTGTGTGTGTGTGTGTGTGTGCAGAGACGTGAACAGAAACTGTTTGTCCACAGAGTGATTGAGACAGAAAGGACAGAAATCAACTGTTAAAAATTAATTATCTTTACGCACCCATACACACACACACACACACGTTAGTGTCCCGTCACTGGACTGCAGCAACATTCCACCACTGACTCAACAGTTGCTAAAGCCACAGCCAATCAGAGGGCTTGATATCCTCACACCCCTAGGCCCCTCCCCCTCTGTCCCTCTGGCCCCTCCCCCTCACACTGTCCATCAAACAGAAAAGTGACTGTGTGCGAAACTGAGCTGAACTAGAGAAGAAAACCTGCTCAATATTGACTGCAGACGTCAAAGCTAATGTGTGTGAGTGTGTGTGGTTTGTTTGTCGAGTAAACACTCGGTTCACTGGTCTGTCAAGGCACACGAGTGCATCCGTTCGCTCTCTCTTATCACCTTTAGCACAGATAACGTGTGAGCGTGTGTGAGTTTTGTCTCCTCTGCGGGTCCAAACAGCACGGGTCATTTGTTTCGGGTGGTTAGAGAGCTGGCGATGTCATTTCCTGCTCACCTCTTGTGAACCGCAGGCCTTTTCCTGCAAACTCCTCCTGCAGAGCCGCCACGAACTTCTCTCGAATCTTCTCTCTCTGCGGGACGGGAGAGTTAGGACTGGGAACTAATGTTGTACTAACATTATTTTTAAAGCTACACTGTGTGATTTTCACCCCATCTAGTGGTGAAAAGGTATATGACCATCCAGTGAATATTAGTTTCTGTTCCTCTCAATTCCGATTTCGTTTTAACTCCTACGGTGGCCAATGTAGTCCAAGATTAACATGGTTTCCAGTTCGACCTCGTCCATGAGTGTTAACTCAAACGTAAACGCGAAAGGCGAAGCTTGAATTAACGGGTATGTCCCTCTTTGGCTAATGTACTTTCAAGATGGAGGGGCAACATGGCGACCGACATTAGATCCCCTTACCCGTATGTATTTACAATGGCATATTATACACTCACGAGAATACTTTATTACTTGAACGAAGTAAATATACATTAATGAGCACACATATTTTTGAAAGAACTAAGTGTTTTTAGTAGGGCTGTAAAACGATTAATCGCGATTAATCGCATCCAAAATAAAAGTTTGTGTTTACATAATATATGTGGGGGCACTGTGTATAATTATTTTATATATATATAAACACACACACACATGCTTGTATATATTTAAGAAATATTTTCATGTATATTCTGTATATAGATTTATATATAATTTATATTATATATAAATATAATTTTTTTTTCTTAAATATACATGCATGTGTGTTTTTATATATAAACAAAATAATTATACACAGTGCACCCACATATATTATGTAAACACAAACTTTTATTTTGGATGTGATTAATCGCGATTAATCGTTTTGACAGCCCTAGTTTTTAGCTAAGAATAAACTAAAAGAGTTACACAGTGTAGCTTTAACAACAACAAAACTCACTGAACAATAAGATAAAGACTTTTAAGTCACGTGACTGAAGTTACTTGATATGAACATACCTTTAGGGTCAGGTTTGAACAGATTAACAACCGATTGTAGAGAATAAACTGAGATTACCTTGTCGATTTCCGAGAACTCGATTCGCTCTTCTAGCGTGCAGCTGCGTCCGATCGGGGAGATGTTGATCATGCCGTTACGAAACTCAATAAAAGTCCCCCTGAGAGAGAGAGAGGTTTGTAATGACATTACAGATCATCATCTCTGAAGTATGTATGTGATTGTGTTTTTGAGTGTGTGTGTGTGTGTGTTACCGTTTCTTGGGCAGTTTGATGAGCCCCATGTAACTGAGACAGAAGTTGATGAGGTCCTGCAGTAACTCCTCGCCCAGATGATTCTGAATGGCCTGGGAATCAGAGACTGAACTTGAAGTAGTTCACTTTTGATAAAAAATTTTGTTGATAATTTCCTCACCCCCATGTCATCCAAGATGTCCACGTCTTTCTTTCTTCAGTCGAACAGAAATTAAGGTTTTTGATGAAAACATTCCAGGATTTTCTCCATATAATGAACTTCATTGGGAACCAAACGGTTCAAGGTCCAAATGAGAGTTTCAGTGCAGCTTCAAAGGACTTTAAACGACACCAGACGACGAATAAGGGTCTTATCTAGGATCCTTCGAGTCATGACTCAAAAAAAGATTTGTTCATTTTGAGTTTGAACAGGAGAGTCACGAACACGCATCACAGAACAGAGCAAGGCGAGCATTTGTGCTTATAAAACTTGAACTTTTTTATTTATTTTTTTAAATGACTGATCGTTTCGCTTGATAAGACCCTTATTCATCGTCTGGTGCCGTTTAAAGCCCTTTGAATCTGCACTGAAACTCTCATTTGGACCTTGAACCGTTTGGTTCCCATTGAAGTCCATTATATAGAGAAAATCCTGGAATGTTTTCATCAAAAACCTTAATTTCTTTTCGACTGAAGAAAGAATGACATGGACGTCTTGGATGACATGAGGCTGGGTAAATTATCAGCAAAAGTTTCTTTAAAAGTGAACTACTCCTTTAAAAGAGGAATTTAAGGCTTTTAATGAAAGTTCTATAAATAATTCAAGACCAATGTTGTGACAATACATTTAATACTCAGAATGTCTGATCTGTTGCAAGAAAGTGTTGTTCGTGATTCGTGAATATAATCTATTAACAACAAATAACCGCTTTTGGTCAGAGATAAGATTAGTGAATTATTCTACTTTATGATGCTGAAAACTATCTCACCTGATGGTGAACGTGATTTCACCAAGTACTTCATGTTCCTGGATCAACATCTTTGTTGATCCTGGATCAATTTTCCAACCAACCAATCAGATTTGAGGGACAGTTTATATCAAGTTTAGGTTTTAGAACCAGGGTGAAGTACTTAAACATCAGTGTTATTCACCTTTCATTACCCTCTGATTTTAGGGAAAAGTTATGGGTAGGATTAGGTTTAGGGGTAGGGATTGGGTAAGGACTATATTTATGAAAATATGTTGATCCAGGACCATGTCTTACTTGGCAAAATCCCGGTGATCATCACGGGATCATCTCGGTTTCTAGCTTCCTTTGCAACAATTTATGTTTTGGTAAACACTGTTACAAAGACCACAAACTCACATAAAAAGCCAAGAGTCAAACTGCCCAACTACAGCAAACACTGATCACCATAACGATGACTAATATTTTTCATAAAACATCATAATCTAAACCTCTATTCATTTTGAAAAATAAACTTCTGCTGAGATCTTACCCAGCTAACAAAGTTAGGTTCTGAAAACGTTTTTCTAAAGTTTCATTTTGGTTGTGGGAACGTTGATTTGAAATGTTCTAAAAACGTGGAAATGTCCAGTTTGTTTAACGTCGCTGGAACGGTATCTTAATGTTTGCAAAACGTTTGCTGGAACGCTAGCGTAATGTTGTTGGAATCTTATCTTAAGGCTAGCAAAAAACGTTGCTGGAATGTTAGCAAAACGTTATTGGAACGTTACCTAAGGTATGATTATAAATAACGTCATAAAGACGTTCCAAGAACATTGTTCTAAGAACTTTTTCTCTCAATAACACAGTCTCATCCCAATTCGTCATATAACTGACGGCTTGGGACGTCTTTTGACCATTCGTCAATATACGACTTTTTAGTGCCCCCTTAAACGTCGGTAGATGACGATCCCGGGTCGTCATACAACTGACGCTTTACCTTTAACGTCAGTTAGGTGACGAGTTGGGTTTAGGGTTAGGTTTAGGTATGGGGTAGAGTTAGAATCCCATAACGTCATCTACCGACGTTTAAGGGGCCCTAAAAAGTCGTATATTGACGAATGGTCAAAAGACGTCCCAAAACGTCAGTTATATGACGAACTGGGATGAGACCAGGTTGCTCTCAACGTCAGAAGAACGTTATATGAACGATCCAAAAACATTATTTTAATAACGTTTTTTTTACAAACATTTACACAACTTTAAAGAACGTTAGTGAATTTCTGGGAACGTTCCCTGTTAGCTGGGTAGATTTATAGTCTTCTCCTATTTCCAGTTGTTTTCAGGCTATGATTGTTGTTGTTGTTTCAACATCACATTGTAACATTGATTCAATGCCATTACCATTGATCTTTGGATGAACAATAAAGGAAAATCTGAAAGGAAATTTGTTGTGGACTTAAAAAGTTTAGACTTTAAAATGATCAGGATAAACAGTTATTCAGCATTCGTACAGATACAGGTACAGAGGAATTGTTATAGCGGTTTAGTTTGGCATTGGGACTCTGTATCTTCTACCAGAGGGAAGCAGTTCACACTGTGAAGTGTGAATACAAGAAGTGAGTTTGATCCCCCACAACTTTGATGTTTATTCAGTGCAGTTCACATTAACACTTAAAGGAATACTCCACTTTTTTTGGAAACAGGCTCATATTACAACTCCCCCAGAGTTGAGGTTTACCGTTTTCGAATCCTTTCAGCCGATTTTCTGATATTTAGAAGAATATCAGTAACCAGACAGTTTCTGGTCTCATTGACTTCCATAGTAGGAAAAAAAATACTATGGAAGTCAATGAGACCAGAAACTGTCTGGTTACTGATATTCTTCTAAATATCTGAAAATCGGCTGAATGGATTCGAAAATGGTAAAACTCGACTGTTTAACTCTGGGGGAGTTGTAAAATGAGCCTATTTCCAAAAAAAGTGGAGTATCCCTTTAACATTGATTTAACATTGTTTCTTTTATCTGGGGCGTCTCCTCAACTGGACCATGTGAAGCTACTTCTGGTTTCCCATCAACATTTAAGAGATCTCCATGAATGACATGCAAGACCTTCTATGGTATTTAAAACATTTCATTGAAGACATATTGTAAGGATCTGCTGACACACACCTGTTTGGAGATGAGTTTGCCGTCTTTGTATTGCACCGTTCCGTTTTCGGCAAAGACGTAGTCAAACTTCTGAATGACTGCAAGAGGATGAACAAAACAACAGAATGAGACGCAATCAGAACACTTGTTTCATCTTATCTTATCCTCCTGTGACCTTTACCTGTGTTACACAACACACACATCCTGACAAAAACACAAAAGCTGTTTTCCATTCACAGATATTTAGTGCTCGTTCGGATTCATTTAAAGGGATACTCCACTTTTTTGGGAAATAGGCTCACTTTACCACTCCCCCAGAGTTAAACATTTGAGTTTTACCGTTTTCGAATCCATTCAGCCGATTTTCTGATATTTAGAAGAATATCACTAACCAGACAGTTTCTGATCTCATTGACTTCCATAGTATATTTTTTTCCTACTATGGAAGTCAATGAGATCAGAAACTGTCTGGTTACTGATATTCTTCTAAATATCAGAAAATCCACTGAATTGAAAATGGTAAAACTCAAATGTTTAACTCTGGGGGAGTTGTAAAATGATCCTATTTCAAAAAAAGAGGAGTATCCCTTTAAGATAACACAGTCCTGTTTAAATGGCCAACATCACACCTGCCAGTGTAATATAAACTCACATATCTAATCCGGATTCTGATCTAGATTGTGTGTGAATGCTTATGGATGTTCTGATTCCGATCACAATCTCACCGATTCACTGTGGTAAAGGAGTAGTCCACTTTTTAAAAAACTTTTGCTGATGATTTACTCACCCTCATGTCATCCAAGATGTCCATGTCTTTCTTTCTTCAGTCGAAAAGAAATTAAGGTTTTTGATGAAAACATTCCAGGATTTTTCTCCATATAATGGACTTCAATGGAAACCAAACGGTTCAAGGTCCAAAAGAGACTTTCAGTACAAACTGCAAAGTGTTCAAAGGGCTTTAAACGATTTCAGATGACGAATAAGGGTCTTATCAAGCGAAACAAATTTTTTTTTTTTTTAAAACAAAGTTTAAGTTTTATAAGCTCAAATGCTCGCCTTGCTCTGTTCTGTGATGAGCGTTCGTGACTCCTGTTCGAACTCGTTCATCGAAATGAACAAATCTTTTTCCGAGTCAATTCGTTCATTGAATGAACCAAATGACACGAAAAAAAGATTTGTTCATTTCGATGAACGAGTTCGAACAGGAGAGTCACAAACGTGCATCACAGAACAGAGCAAGGCGACATTTGAGCTTATAAAACTTAAACTTTGTTATTTTTCTCTTTAAATGAGCGATCATTTCGTTTGATAAGACCCTTATTCGTCATCTGGAATCGTTTAAAGCCCTTTGAACAGTTCGCCATTATATGGAGAAAAATCCTGGAATGTTTTCATCGAAAACCTTAATTTCTTTTCGACTGAAGAAAGAATGACATGGACGTCCTGGATGACATGGGGGTGAGTAAATTATCAGCAAAAGGTTCTTTAAAAGTGAACTACTCCTTTAATCTAATCAGACTTGCACAATCATTATGCCAACGATCAAACACCAGAAACTGATCGAGACCATTACCATTATCTTATCCAGACTGAAACCAACACCCACAGGTGAGAGAAAACAACTAATGAGGTCTCTTTAAAGGGTACTTATTATGGATTTTTGAAAATTGCCCTTCATGTAGTGTTTAACATAGATCTAAGTGAACGAAAACATCTTGCAAAGTTTTAAACATGAAAGTTCATCGTATACAAAGTTATTGTCTCTCAAAAGTAAGAGTCGACTCTGAGTCGCTGATATGAATCGTTCGAAGAACGATGCTTTTCCTTTGTCTGGTTGACGTCAACTTGACAAGTTATTTGAATAAGAAACGCCCACTTATTGCGCTCGGAGACGCCAGGGAAAACCGGAGCTTCAGGGGTGGCGGGCAAATCTGAAACTGGCCCAGGACGGGCCACCCTGCCTGGGCTGGCCAGGGAGGTCTGAGAGCATGGAGGTTTGGACCCACCGCACCTTTTTGGACTTTTTTGACGTTTTTCGAGATCTGGGCTTCGGAAAACAATCATGTCGACGAGACGCTATGTTTTGAAGTGCGACGCAAAAGCGAACTTTTTTAACCTGCCAAGTGAGGAGCATTTGAAGAATAAGTGGCTGCAGTTCATATATACAAGTACTGCTATACCACACAAGTATAGCCCAAACCTTGTTCTGTGTTCACGTCATTTTGAAGATGATTGCTTCACAAACCTAAATGCTATAAAGTATGGATTCGCGAGCCGGCTCTATCCTAACGAGCTGAGGATCTGAATCAGGTGTGTTAAATAAGGGAGACATACACAATATGCAGAGCAGTGGGTCGCGAGGACTGGAGTCGAGAACCCATTTAAGGTGATAAGCGTTCCGTTTTTCTGCACAGAGAATACCAATCACAACTGACTAGGTCATCTGACCAATCACCGCAGATTAGCGTCACGCAAAGGCGGGTTTTGGAAAAGGACTCGCTAAACGATTCATATGGGAGTCGGTGAGCAAATCAGGTAAAAATAAATGCATATTATAAGACAACAAGTGTTTTTTGTCATTGCATGTTTGTAAAACTGTTGTTGGGGACTCCCAGAACAATATTAGGAACATTTTAAATGCCATAATAGGTACCCTTTAAAGCAAATGTTTGTATAATGTCATGGATTCCCCGGGGAATCAAACCCTTGACTTTGTGCAATACCAGTGCGCCACACTTAGATGTTTCTCCTCAGAAAAGACCCCAGTATCTCTTCTAAAGTCCCGGCTGTTCCAGACTGAAGGAATTATGGGATATCAGCTTTTGTGTTGAGTCAGTGGAACCAGTTCTGTATTCTACATATGATGATGCCAAACCCATTAAAGGGTAACTTAACCCCTAGTCAGAGCCTGACTCCACCCACTGAAAATATTGAAAAATGCTGGAAAAGTGTGTGTATGTGTGTGTATTGGGCGTGCACCTGAGACCCGTCTCTGTAAGCAAACGTGTGGTGAGCTAATACGTCACAGGACAACACAACTTCCAATAGGAGAATTCAACTGCAGTTTAGAATTAAAACACTTTATACCCCAATGTCAAAAAATTAACTCGAATCAATGAACAGCACTAAAGCGGCAGTCTTACCGATCATTACCTAATACAAGTTGTTTCAGGGTTTAGTTACGCTTTAAACATGAGATATTGTGATGAAATGCATGATAAATATCCTTCTCTAACCTTCGTCCCCGTCTCCGAGCTGTTCTGCGATCTTGGAGTAATCCGAACCCCCCACCACGCCGATCTTCACCTTCTGCCTCAAGGCCTGGAAGAACTCGTCCAGCTCGGGGTCGATCTTCTGCAGACACGACACAGCAACCAACAGTGAGAGCTTTCTGTTGTGACCTCTGACCTCTGAGTCAGTTAAACAGCCACAACCAGATGCTCAACAGGTTTCAGAACATTTGCCTCGCAACTAGACAGTCGAGGAACACCGACTATGAGTCTGGTGAAACATGTGATGATATTCTTGATGTTTATGTTTCTAGCGGACATTTAAAGTGCACGTTAGTCACGGTAACGGCAGTGAGTCGTTCCTCTTTAATGAAGTGTTGCGTCACTAAACGAGATCTGTGTTTTCTGTCAGCACTGCAGACTGTCACTGTATATCACACGATATTGTAATAATCCATGATTCATAACAGCGTGCACTAGCAGGACTGAAATATTAATATTGAATATTAACAGACGTTTTGATCAACCGTGTTGGGAACGTTACTTCGGGAATGTAATAGGTTACAGATAACAAGTTGAAAATGTAACACATATTGAAGATTTGAATTACTTTTTAACTGATTGCATTTGATTTCAATGAATGTTATCAACTATTAGTCAACCGCCAAAAACAGAAATAGCTATATTTATTTATTTATATTTAAGAGAAATCACAATTCTAGTTCATTATACAGTAGTAAAAGCATGCTTTTCTTCTCGCTGATATTAAAAAAAACATAGTTCAAATAGTAACATATCTATTATTTTTACCACTATGTGTGTGTGTGAGAAGGAAAACATTGTACCATATAAGGCCTAATATTGGTTTCTCGCAAACAAAGAACAGATTCTAGTTTCTTTCTCATTGGCAACCCAAACAGTGAGGCTGTCATAACATAGAATTGGGTTTAATTTATAAATAAAGTTATATGACCAATTTAGACCATTTAGGCTCAATGATCAATCGTTGTGTAGTTAAATAGCTCTATTTTGCAAGTCATGGAGATATGGAGAAAAATGGAGATGTTTGTCCATTAGTTGGAGCTTCGGGTTAACATTCATCATAGTAGTTGCTTCCTCAAGTTCAACATTGAAACATTCGACGTCGAAAGCATTTTAATAGTTGGCAAAAATATTTTGCACTTAATTGCGCTGAAAATACATACAAGACAGCCAATCAAATGCAAATGTGAATGGCAGGAGACATCGGCCACATCACACATTAATATTTGTCATTTTCAAGATTTTAACAGAAAATATTCAGATGTAACCCCATTTGAAATCGTCAACATTTTAATAACTGTGATTAAATGACACCTTTTTTCAGCAGACTTTTTACAGTTACATTTAATTTGTAATTAAATGATGTCACTCTGTTACATGTATATGGACATTCACAGTAACTTTCAGTGACTTTCATGGCCATTCACTATGGAAGCTTGTTTCCGCCACTGAATAAAAAAAAATAACATAATTGAGACTTTTATCTCACAATTCTGACTTTTTTCTCACAATCGCGAGTTTATATCTTGCAATTCTGACTTTATTTCTCAGAATTGCGAGATAAAAAGTCAGAATTGATAAAAAGTCGCAATTGCGAGTTATAAAGTCAGAATTGGGTGATATAAAGTCAGAATTGCGAGAAATAAAGTCAGAATTGGGTGATATAAAGTTGCAATTCTGAGAAAAAAGACAGAAGTGCGACTTTTTATTTCACAATTCTGACTTTTTTCCCTCACAATTGCGAGTTTACATCTCGCAATCCTGACTTTATAACACATAATTGTGAATATGTCGAAATTCTGACATCTTTTCTCAGAATTGTGAGATTTAAACTCACAATTGCGACATCAGGCCAATTCTAAGGGGGAAAAATACTAGTTTAAATCTCACAATTCTGACTTTATATCATGCATTTCTGACATTATATCTCACAATTCTGACTTTATATCATGTATTTCTGACTTTATATCTCACAATTCTGACTTTATAACTTGCAATTCTGACTTTATATCTCGCAATTCTGACATTATATCTCGCAATTCTGACTATCTCGCAATTCTGACTTTATATCTCGCAGTTCTGATATTATATCTCGCAATTCTGACTTTATATCTCGCAATTCTGACTTTATAACTTGCAATTCTGACTTTATATCTCGCAATTCTGACTTTATATCTCGCAATTCTGACTTTATATCTCGCAATTCTGACTTTATATCTCGCAATTCTGACATTATATCTCGCAATTCTGACTTTATATCTCCCAATTCTGACTTTATATCTCGCAGTTCTGATATTATATCTCGCAATTCTGACTTTATATCTCGCAATTCTGACTTTATAACTTGCAATTCTGACTTTATATCTCGCAATTCTGACATTATATCTCGCAATTCTGACTTTATATCTCGCAATTCTGACTTTATAACTTGCAATTCTGACTTTATATCTCGCAATTCTGACATTATATCTCGCAATTCTGACTTTATATCTCCCAATTCTGACTTTATATCTCGCAGTTCTGATATTATATCTCGCAATTCTGACTTTATATCTCGCAATTCTGACTTTATAACTTGCAATTCTGACTATAACTCGCAATTCTGACTTTATAACTCACAATTCTGACTTTATATCTCGCAATTCTGACTTTATATCTCGCAATTCTGACTTTATATCACGCAATTCTGACTTTATATCACGCAATTCTGACGAGGCTGAATCCAGCTACTTATTCGCAGCTCCTTTGACTTTCCATCTCGCAATTCTGAGAAACAATGTCACAATTGTGAGAAGTTCGCAATTGTGAGAAAAAAAAGTCAGAATAGTGAGATAAAAAGTCGCAATTACCTTTTATATTTTTCATTCTATGGCGGAAACAAGCTTCCATAATTCACAGCCCAAACTGCTGGCTGTCAGGTGTGAAGACCTTTCATGTGTAAATGCTGAAAGACAATCCTGAGCTTCACACTCGTATTCACCATCTTTAGAGACATGGAGACAAATCCTGGAATGTTTTCATTATAAACCTTAATTTCTTTGAGACTGAACAAAGAATGACACGGATATGTTGGATGACATGGGGGTGAGTAAATTACCCAAGAGGTCACCAAAAGGTTTTTTTTTTTTTTTTTAAAGGGAACTACTCCTTTAACTGAAGAGGAAAGGACATGGACAGTCTGCAGAGGACATTTGACACTGATACCTAAACCTATCTAAATGAAAATAAACACTACAGGAGACCTACTCTAAATCTTGTATAGAATATCATACCCTCTTGACCTTCATTTTATTTATTTTTATTTTTTTTCCCTTTTTCTTTCCTCTTCTTTTTTGTTTTAGATAGTCATGCACTTGTGTTAAACTGACTGTTAAGATGTACATATTGTTATCATATTTTGTACAAATATATTTGCAATTGTGTAACAAAAAAATAAAATAAAATAAAATAAACACAGGAGTAGAACGATATGTTAGCCTAAGTGACAGATTTCACTGGACACAACGGAACGAGTAACTTACACAACGTTTGGCTACTCCTACAAACAGAATGTTCGGAACATTCTAAGAATGGAACGTTCTAAGTTTTTTTTTTTTTTTAAACCATTAACTAACACCCCCAGAGCGTCACATTGGAAACAACTGTTAGCTCATACGTGCAGAACGAGTGTGCCATCATCATACAAACGCACATAAACACACTCGTTCATCAATGACGCGCGAGCGCACACACGCTCACGAGACAATCTCCACAGCACACACAGATCAGGGCTGGAAATAGAAACATTATGTTACATAACTGAGATTGTTACGCTCACAACAGCTGAGAAGACGTGTCTTTTATCACCCTTTAATTTGTATGTATCATATATATAACGCGTAATATCGCAACTATAGCGTAGATTTAAAAAAAAAATGTATCCTATATAATGTAAACATACCTCTCTGGGGGGCGTCAGCGTTCCGTCCACATCAAACAGGCACAAAACATTTCGACATGCGGGTACACAACACTTTATATCCATTTCTTCTTGTCCAGCAATTGAAGTAGATATTTAAAAAGCAATAATAATAAAAATAAGACGATTAAAATATAAAGATAAGACACTAAACGACTCAAGGTGAGTTAATGCATAAGAATATAATGAGACAGTCTCTCTTCTTTCTTGAAACCGAAAGATAAAGAAGTCAATACTAATTTGGATTCAAGTATATACTGCAGGCTACATGATCACTGCTGAGTGTGAATGAATCCACACATGTGGTTCCTTCTGCAGCGCTGTGCGCCCTGAGGAGGGAGTCCGCCTTAGCCAATCAAATGCGCGGAATCTGGTCACGTGCGTAAATGGGGCGTTCCCGCACCGAGAGACGAGGACATGGAACTCGGAAAATGTCACGTAACAAGAAAAGTCAAACCCGGAGATAGTTCGACCTTTCACCTAGTGCTTCATATCTCACAATTACACCTGATCATAACAACAACAACAGCAGCGGAATCAGCATAACAGAAAATCAAGAGAATAAATAATTGAGAATGCAAATGTATTCAATCAATTTTACACTTAAAACATAAAATGTAATGATATTGTAATGCAAATCATTGTGCATTGCAAATTACACTGACAGAATACATTGTGTTTGTTGGAAGTGCAACAGAACAAATTAATTGCAGGCTGGATTTGGAATGAGTTGTTTCGGTTTCACCTCTAGGGGGCACACATGGAAGTGAGTTTTTGTTTTTGTTTTATTGTTTACACACACACACACACACACACACACACACACACACAGAGAGAGAGAGAGAGAGAGAGAGAGAGAGAGAGAGAGAGAGAGAGAGAGAGAGAGAGAGAGAGAGAGAGAGAGAGAGAGAGATACAGCTTACAGATATAAGGATTAATAGATGACTGGACAGACGGATGGCTGAAGCACACACCTTGCTGACAGGTAGCTACTTATGGAAATACACACAGGAATGAGGCGCCGGAGGCACAGAGAGCCAGGAAGGATCATCCTCGTCCACACACACCAGGGGCCTGTACCATGAAGCCGGTTTAGGTGCCTAGCCAGCTATGTTTCAGTTTAGTTTGCGCTTACCCTGGGTTTTAGGCACCATGAAGGTGGTTTGGCTTTTAGCAGTGTTCATCGCCATAGTAACTTACGCTCCACGGCTAACCTGGTCCGGGGCAGGTTATGTTCCAGGTAAGAGGTTGCAAACCGAACTTGGACCAATCAGCTGTGAGCAAAGTCACACATGTCTGATGCGATAAAGTCACTCCACCTTTTCTACTCCAAATTAAAGGTCACTACATAGCAAATTATTTTAAAGACAAAATCATCTGGCTTTTAGTAATGCTTATTTAGAATAATAAATTTGTATGATTTAGAAATTATTTATGTAATTATTATACCTTTAAACGATCTCACATGTAATTTCAGTTCTTCAATTCTTATTATACGCAGATTTTAAATGAATACATATATAAAGGTAATATAATTATGCTTTAGAATCTATAAATGAAGCTATAAAATGACATATGAGCTTAAATGTTTAATTCTCTAATATACCTTAACTGTATAAACTAACTTCACAACTTTAGCACTGATATACAGTAACAAGACTTTCTTTTAGTTGTCCTCTTTCTTAGACAGCTATTTTTTTCTTGCTGTGTAAATGTTTAAATTTGTATTATTTGAATACTTTTATTTAATAAGTGAATTGCGAGAAGTAGCTCTCGCGAGAAATTCATTTCAATGAGTTTTGAATGAGTTTCACTGTTTCTCAGCATGTGATTGGCTGTTCGCTGTTGATGTCACACATAAACTCCTAATCTCAGGATTAAAGCCTGAGTTGACAGAGAAAGTTGATGATCAGCATCATGGTACCAACAAAGCCTGGTTGGATTGGTTTGGTTTTGTCAACTCAAAACTAATCCTGCAACCCTGAGTTTGTTCAACTACTATCATGGTACAGGCCCCTGGTCTGAGGCGTATTTAGCTTGTGTTACAGCGCCATCTTGTGACGGACACATGATGTTGTTACTCAGTTTCACAACTGACAGAAACGCGAGCGCTGTCTAATTCAACCCCATCTTCTGTCTCAGGAGAATATATTAACAACCATAAAACATATTTTCCATGTGCACCTGATTTCTCCGGCACAATTCTGAATCTGAACGAATATCAAATGGATAACTTTAAATATAGTAGCCTATATAAAGCAGACCTACACAGCAAAATCCCCAGTGTTGAAATTAACAATCCTGGTGTATAGGTCCAAATACAGGGTGTTAAAATTAACACTGAAGACACCTAATGTTAATAAGAACCATTGAAGGAAAGAGAAACAACAAGAACAGAAAAAAAGAGAAACACAAGAACTCCTGACTTTGAGCCATCACACGTTATTGCACTTATTTTTACCAGTGTGACTTTATTTCTGACAAATCTATTTGTTGCAATTGTTCTACGATCAAGTTAAAATGCTCTTGGGAAATGAAGCCCAGGAAATGATGGTAATGTTTAGATCAAATCAAATCCCCACTGTAATATATATATATATATATATATATATATATATATATATATATATATATATATATGTATGTATCCCCTCACACCCAGGTCCTACTCGCCCCGCTCCGAGCGGGCCTCGAACCCGTGTCTCCGGCATGAGAGTCAGGCGCGCTAACAAGGAGGCTAAAGACTGCAGCCTCTAGCATCTGTCGCTAGAGCGCCTATCGAGATTGGGGAGTGAGGTTTACTCGCACAGCAACTACCAGCTGGCCTCCGTTACATATATATATATTCAAGATTTGTTATCACAACATATTTTCTTTTGTCAAATCAACTTAAATAATTTATTTAGTTGAGATAACTTATTATTTTGAGTTTCTGATGATTAAATTAATAAACTCACTTTTTTCCAGTTCAATCGACTTAAAGTTTTAGGTCAACCAGCTTACTTACTTTTTTAAGTTAAACCAACAATATTTTTTTAAAGTGATAGTGGCCTGATTCATCGAACCGGCATTATATACAGATTATATTCACCATTGTTGAGATTCATGCTGATTCTTGATGTCTGTGTGTCCAAACATAATAGCTTCTCTGCACAAAGTTTTTTTTTTTTTTTTTCAAAATTGTTCGTATTGTTGTTGGATTTCAAACTTTTGAATCAAATGGCTACAATCATGCTAAAATTAGACAGCAAGCATATCGTCAAATATTTAGACTCTGAACGTGAATCAGGTCACTGCATGATTATAGTCATCATCAAAACATATTGTGAGCTGAATTTCTCTTGCAGTAGCAAATGTGCTTTATAAACTAAATGTATGAACGATCAGAGAAAATCTACCAAAGCAAACACTGACCATCATAATGGTGACTTGAAATGAAAAAAATCCATAAAACACCATCTAAACTTCAGTTGGATCTCAAGACCTTTTGAAGATGTATGACAGAAATAAACTCAAACTGGTAATAATAAGTGCAACAATGGCTCAAAGTAGTTCTTGTGTTTCTCCTTTTTTCTGTTCTTGTTGTTTCTCTTTCATTTAATCTCTTAAAGGAGCTGTATGTAAGAAATTTATTTCAAATAATCATAAAATGACCCTGATGTGTCACTAGACATTAAGAAATCATGTTCATTTCAAATACTTTTATCACTGACAACAGTAGTCCGGCCAGGATATTGTCATTTAAAAAGTGTTGTTGCAGCCCTCAACTGTCATGTTGTGTTTTGGTCTGATGCTCCACCCTCCACCGATCTACCAATCATGAAGTCATTAGTGTTGCAGCATTCGGGTTGCCAGCTCTGCTCTAGTTACCACAGCTGCAGCTACAAACGTGTGGGGTAAAAAAAGTTGGATCCTGCAGCATATCTGGCAACCTGGGGTCAGGGGGGAGGGGGAGGGGATACACCGTTCTACAGTATTTTGAAACTGATTGCAGTACCAGTTTTGGCCACAATCTTACATACAGCTCCTTTAACTATCTCATTAACTTGCCTCAGTGTTCATTTTTAACACCCTGTAGTTTGACCTATATGTATATCAGGAGTGTTAATTTAACACTGGGGATTAGCTGTGTAGCCTAGCTTATAGCCTATCGAGTTAAAGAGCAACATGCAGGTTGATTTTATTTCTGAATTAATACTTTAAATTGTCTGCAGAGGTCTTTTAAAAACACTTATGTAAAAATTACTAATGAAATTTCATTTGATGTAGAGATTTTGATGAAAATGCGCTAGGCTCTGGAATAACGCCTTTCCAGCAAGCAACGCGTCATATGACGTGGCCCGAGGAAAACAAATCAGCTCGCGGCCGCTTTCTCATTGCTGGGTGTTGATGTAGTTAGAGCAGTAGCGAGAGACATATAGTTTTAGATCGAAGCCATAATGGTAAATTATTGTGTTTGTGGTTGTTGCACGAATTCCAGCCTGTCAGGACATCATATCCATCATTTTCCTTCAAGGAAGAACAAGGCTTTTTGGTCTTGGGTGCGTTATGTGCAGGTGAATAGAGCAGACTTCACTGCCGCGTCTGTTAACACACACACTCGGTCGTTTGTGGCGCACATTTCACTCGCTTTAAATGGTATCACAAACTGCATTTGAAAAGCATTATTTATTTGTTATTATGGCATGATCAATGTGGATAGTGCTAACCAGCTTGGATGGTCTGCATAATCACTGTCAGCGTAGAATATGAGAAGACAAAACGTTGCTGGCTTAAATAAAGACAATCTAAATAGATGTTTAATCAAGAACAAAGTGAAATGTATGTTTGCTAAAGCAGATTTATTGCAAAACACCAAGGTATAGCCATACAGTAGATGAATCAGCGTTAGCCGCGGTGCTAACTTACATGAACTCACTTGCCCTATTAGCCACTGGTTTTCTCGACACCACAACTCTAACGTTACTTCTTTCCTCTGCCCATTGTTCGTCTCCCGATCTCCCCCTGACTTCCATCTCGCCTAGAAGGCTCATAATTATTTGCCTGTGGGTCATCATAGGCATATTCGTCAATATCGCAGAACACGGTTTCGTCGTTCGCATCCATTGTTACCTGAGCCTGAACTTGAACAGACTGCCTCGCCAATCGTCACTTCCGGTTAGTGCGTTGTAGACGCGGGAGTTATTTTATCACAATTTTTCTCAAAATATCGTTAATGGCTAAATATATATTACTCCAGTTCAGAAAATCTTGTTGTTTTATCGTCAACTTACACTATGCTATATAGGGGTGTCCAACCTGCAAGTTGCACTTTAATCAACATTTTCAACACTTAAATACGCAATCTTTCCCTGCGCGTGAACATGAATCTGTTCCTGGAGCTGAATTAGTTACAAACTTACAGGAAACAACTGCGTCAGGCTCGACTAAACTGAGGACTGACTGTTAAAATGAGCTGTGATCACTGTCAGACATACAGAAGAGGAAGAGAAGTCCTTCAGAAGAGATTCAGATCTGAAACACTGCCAGCTTTACTTCTGTAGGCTGACTGACTGAACATCTTTATGACAGTGTGTGTCTCACCACATATCTAGCTTAGCACAAACACTAGAAGTAAATGGCTCCAGCTAGCATGCTAATCTCAATAAGTGACAAAATAATGCCAACTTTTTTTTGTATTCCATTTGTTTTACGTTTGCTAAATATTCTGCTGTCATGATAAACGTCTCTATAATTGAAGAATCAGCTTTAACTGAACTTATAGGTCCTCCAACTCTTTAGGGGAACTACATTTTGACTTAAAGGGATACTCCACTTTTTTTGGAAATAGGCTCATTTTACAAATCCTCCAGAGTTAAACAGTCGAGTTTTACCATTTTCAAATGCATTCAGCCAATTTTCAGATATTTAGAAGAAAATCACTAACCAGACCGTTTCTGGTCTCATTCCATAGTAGGAAAAAAATATACTATGGAACTCAATGAGACCAGAAACTGTCTGGTTGTTAGTGATATTCTTCTAAATATCAGAAAATCGGCTGAATGGATTCGAAATCGGTAAAACTCGAGAGTTTAACTCTGGGGGAGTGGTAAAATGAGACTATTTCCCAAACAAAAGTGGAGTTTCCCTTCAAAACTAAAACTGAACTTTACCTGGGATCCGGTTTCTCATGGACATCACACCCAGATCACCCACCCGTCTGTAAACACTCATTCCTGATTCTGAAAAGAGATTTTTTTATGAGCAGATTTACAGGCCGCAATCTGTCAGCGTTTATAACACACAATCTATATCTGCCACACTTAGTTTCATGCTTTACAGCCCCGAAGGACCTTTGGCCCCTCCAAGGTCCCCCAGAACAGTTACGAAGCGCTCAGACCTTCCAGAACATTCTGTGAGCTTCAGAAATAGACATATATTTGACACTCCCCCAAAAAAATTTCAAATAATAATTTAACCCAACAGCTGGGTTAGTCCATATTTGACCCAAATTTGGGTTAAAACAACCCTGCATATTTGAGAGTGCAGAAATCACCTGTCGGCTGTTTGAAACCAGGGGGCTTGAAGTATATGGGACTTTTTCTGAGACGTTAGGATTGAATTCAAAGTAGGCAGAAGCTGCTGGACCTTCAATTGGTCAGTAGACGTCATCTCTGATCACACGTAAAGCAGAATCTAGATCGATGAAGGTTTTTCCCTCAGATCAGGTTGTTCATTAACGCGCAGAGACACACCTGAGCGCGCATTTCCTCTTTATGTTCCTGTAAAAACACAAATGCAGAACACTCTCGCTGCAGTCGGTTTATGGTGTCTTCTCAGAGACATCATGTGGACCATGTTGTTGTTGATCGGACCTTTCTGATGGAGATGATCAGGAATTACGGGCTTGATGAATGACAGGCCTCTTCTGAAGGACACTGGCACTCACTGCGGACGGGATGTTGGGTTTGTTCTGGCTCTGGTTCGGCTCTGTGCTCTGCGTCTCTGGGTTCGACGTGTTGAGCTGCAGAAACTCCTCAGTCACGTTAAACGTGGTCCTGCTGGAGGATGAAGATTCGCCCTGGAGCCTGAAGTTCGTGAAGGACATGGTGGAAATGGCTGTCGAAGCGGAGAACAAACAAAACCAGGATGCAGGTGAGGAAGCCGTATATTCAAAGAATGTCCTGAAAACTGCAAATGAATCACAATAACACACCTAACTACTATACTTCTGGTTAGTAAGTGAAACTAGTGGAAGGAAACATTTATTGCACAATACCATTGATATATGAGGTCTTGAAAAGTGGTTCAGACCAGGTTTGGGATAGTTAACCAACGTCACAGGGTAAGTTGAACCAATACTGGTCAAAATAAACTGGATAAGTAGAACAAACAGGAACAATAGTCAACATCATGCATCTGCTTTGAATATTGATCGACAGGTGAAACTCGAAAAATTAGAATATGGTGCAAAAGTTTATTTATTTCAGTAATTCAGCCTAAAAGGTCAAATTATTATATTCTATAGACTCATTACATGCAAAGTGAGATATTTCAAGCCTTTATTAGTTATAATTTTTATGATTATGAAAACCTTTCACAATATTCTGATTTTGAATTTGGGGTTTTCATAAGCTATAAGTCATAATCATCACAATTATTACCAATAAAGGCTTAAAATGTCTCACTTTGCATGTAATGAGTCAATATAATATAATAGTTTCACCTTTTAAGTTCAATTAGTGAAATAAACGAACTTTTGAGGGTATTCTAGTTTTTCGAGTTTCACCTGTTAAACATGCTTTACAAAATATACTTAAGTCTAGCATTAAAACATGGTAGTGATTAATTGTACAGTCCTGTTTAACATGTACATACTATATACTATAGCAATTACAATAACTGGGTCATAACTATAGGTATACCCTGAACCTTACCTTAACCCATGCATTTATATTACCAGTACTTTCTTGGGTAAGTTCACTGTAAGTACACATGCAGTAGAATAAAGTGTAACTTAAAACATTGTCTTTATTCAAAAATATTATTTAAAAAAAATTAAATGATTGAATTGGACAATATCAGCCTCGATATGACCAATACTTCCAATACCCACTTCATGAAACTGCTGATTAAAATATTAGCTAATATTAATAATATTTTATATTTTTGTCAATATGATGCCTTATATATGGGGCATATTTAGTCAAGAATAACTCGACAGCTTCTCCCAACCTTCACTCTTAAAAAAAAGGTTTTAAAAGGAGTTTTTCCACAGCAATACCAAAGAAACACCATTTATGTTCCAAAAAAACTTTTAGTGAACAATTCTAAAAAAGAACCATTTTCTCTTAGTATAAAGAACATTTGGTAACACTTTACAATAAGGTTCATTAGTTAACATTAGTTAACTACATTAGTTAACATGTACAATATGTGAACAATACTTCTTCAGCATTTATTAATCTTAGTTAATATTAATTCCAACATTTACTAATACGTTATTAAAATCAAAGGTTGTATTAGTTAACATTAGTTAATGGACTGTGAACTAACATGAACGCACAATGAACAGCTGTATTTGTATCAACTAACATTAACAAAGATTAATAAACACTGTATTAATGCATTGCTAATCGTTAGTTCATGTTGGTTAATGCATTTACTAATGTGAACTAATGAACCTTATAGCCTCTATGCACGAACCCTACTGACGTGTGTTCGAACGAATCTCAGTCAGC